>PVJL010018737.1:0-15286 GCA_004026885.1 Lyroderma lyra | reverse complement strand
TGCTCCTTTATCGAAAATTATTTGTCCATATATTTGTGGGTTTATTTCTGGGTTTTCAGTTCTATTCCATTGGTCTATATTTCTGTTCTTCTGCCAGTACCAAGCTGTTTTGACTATTGATGCTTTGTAATATAAATTGAAGTCAGGGAATGTAATGCCACCAGCCTTATTCTTTTTATGTAGTATTGCTTTGGCAATTTGAGGTCTTTTATGGTTCCATATAGATCTAATAATTCTTTTATCTATCTCATGAAAGTATTATTGTGGAATTTTAATAGGTATTACATTAAATCTGTAGACTGCTTTGGGCAGAATGGTCATTTTAACAATGTTAAGTCTTCCTATCTATGAACACGGGATATTTTTCCACCTCTTAAAGTCTGTTCCAATTTCTTTCAAAAGTGTCTTATAGTTTTCCATGTATAATTCTGTCCTGTTCTTTGTTAAGTTAATTCCCAGGTATTTCATTCTTTTTGTTGTGATAGCAAAAGGAATTGACTCCCTCATTTCTTTTTCTGATGATTCATTGTTTGTATATAGGAATGCTGTTGATTTTTGTACATTGATTTTGTATCCTGCAATTTTACGACATTCGTTTATTGTTTCTAAGTTTCCTGGTGGAATCTTTGGAATTTTCTCTATAAAGGATCATGTTATCCACAAATAGTGACAATTTGATCTCTTCTTCCCCAATTTGGATACCTTTTATTCCTTTCTCTTGCCTGATTGCTGTGGCTCGAACTTCCAGTACTATATTAAATAGCAGCGGTGACAGGGGGCATCCCTGTCTTGTTCCTGATTTTAGGGGAATAGGTGAAACCTAAGCAATTTTATGGTTCAACTTTGGTTTTCATTTTATCATTGTGATTTTTCTTTTAAGATTTGTATTGCTAGGTATTTGGGTCAGCAGTGGGTTTTTTTTTAACTTTGAGCTGTGAAGTTTTCATTTCTACAACATGTTTTGCAATTGTGCTCTCACAATCCATCAATGAATCAAAAAAAATGTTTTACTTTCTTCTCTGTTTAGTTTATATCATTGTAAAACAGTATAGTATCTACAGAGCATTTCAAAATGTCTCTCATAACTCAGATTCTGTTATTTCATGGTTATGTCTATTTTTAAAAAAGATTTATTGTTTGTCTTCAATCACTGTATTTTTCTATGTATAAGACAATACTTATGTCTAAAATTCTTAGACCAAAAATCGAGGGTCGTCTTATACACGGGAGTTACTAGTTGAGAGGATTACTCCATCTTATACATGGGGGTGTCTTATACACATAAAAAAATGGCAATAGACTTTATTTTTTAGAGCAACGTTGGGTTCAGAGGAAAATGGAGTGGAAAGCACAGAGTTTCCCTATACCTCCTGTCCCCACATGTATACAACCTTCCCAACTATCAACATCCTCCACCAAAGTGCTACATTTGTTACAATCGATGGACCTGCATTGACACATCATTATCACTCAAAGACCATAGTTCATATTAGGGTTCACTCATGGCATTGTACATTCTATGGGTTTTGACAAATGTATAATGACATGTATCCACCATTATGATATCATACATAATAATTTCACTGCCTTAAAAATCCTTTGTGTTCTGCTCTTCATTCCAACCTCCCCTGGCAACCACAAATGATTTTATTGTCTTCACAGTTTCGCTTTTCCCAGAATGTCATATACGTGAAATCCTACACTACCTAGCCTTTTCATTAGGTATTATGTCACTTTCACTTAGTAATAGGCATTTAAGTTTCCTCCATGTCTTGTTATTGCTTGATAGCTCATTTATTTTTATTTTTTCTTTGATTTGTTGAAGTGATGTTTATTCATCAAATTATGTTTCAAGTGTAAAATTCTATAATACATCATTTGTATATTCCATTGTGTGTCACCACCCACAGTCAAATCTTCTTCCATCACCATATATTTGACTTTCTTTACCCTTTCTATCTCCCTCCCTCCCCCACTTCCCCTCTGGTAACCATTAAACTTTTGTCTGTGTCTATGAGTATTTGTTTGTTTGCTTATCTTGTTCATGGGTTGCTTTCAGTTTTATTTCCCCTAAATGAGTGAAATCATATTGCTCTTGACATTTTCTGTCTGAGTTATTTCACTTAGCATCATAATCTCAAGATTCATCCATTTTGTCACAAATGGCAATGTTTCATGTTTTCTTATGATTAATATTCCAATGTACATATGTACCACTTATTTTTTATTCAATCATCTATCAAAGTACACTAATGTTGTTTCTATGTCTTGACCATGAAATACTGCAATGAATACAGAGATACATATATCTTTACAAATAAATGTTTTCAAATTTTTGGCATAAATACCCACAAAAAATATTGTTCAATCATATGTAATTCTATTGTTAATTCTTGAGGAAAGTTCATACTGTTCTTCATAGTTGCTGTCCCAATTAACATTCCCACCAGAGGTGTATAAGAGTTCTTTTTTCCCCTACAACCTCTCCAGCATCTGTTGTTACTTGTCTTGTTGATAACAGCCATTCTAACAAGTGTGACGTGATATCCCATTGTGGTTTCAATTTGCATTTCCCTAATAGCTAGTGAAGTTGAGCATCTTTTCATATACATGTTGGCCATATATAAAATACATGTTTAGGACCTCTCCCCTTTTTTAATTAAATTATTTGGGTTTGTTGTTGTTGTTTCTCAGTTGTATGAGTTCTTTATATATTTTAGATATTAGCCTATTATCAGAGGTGTTGTTCACGGATATCTTCTCCCATTCAGTTGGTTGCCTCTTTGTTCTGTTGATGGTTTATTTTGCTATTCAGAAGCATTTTAGTTTGATAGAGTCCCATTCATTTACTTTTTCTTTTACTTCCCTTGCCTTTGAGGTCAAAAACATAAAATCTTCTCTAAACCTAAGGTCCGTAAGTTTAGTACCTATGCTACTTCCATGCAATTTATTGTTTCAGGTCTTATGTTTAGGTCTTTGATCCATTTTGAGTTAATTTTGGTATATGGTGGCAAATAGTCTAGTTTCATTCTTTTGCACATGGCTTTCCAATTTCCCCAGCACCATTTATTAAAGAAGCTTTCTTTTCTTCATTGTATGTTTTTGGCTCTTTTGTCAAAAATTATCTGACCACATATATGTGGGTTATTTCTGGCTTCTCAATTTTGTTCCATTCGTTTGTGTGTCTGTTTTTATACCAATACCATACTGTTTTGATTATTGCTGCTTTATAGTATAATTTGAAGTCAGGGAATGTGATACCTCTGGCTTTCTGGGGGTTTTATTCCTTTCTCTCTCTCTCTCTCTCTCTCTAAAATCAGGATTGTTTTAGCTATTCAGGGTCCTTTGTGATTCCATACCAATCTGATAATGTTTTGTTTTACTTCTTTTAAAATGCTATTGAGATTTTGATGGAGAATGAATTCACTCTGTATATTGCTTTCAGTAATGTGGCCATTTTAAGTATGTTGAGTTTTCTAGTCCATGAACATAAAACATCTTTCCATTTCTTTGTGGGTTCTTCAATTTCCTTTGATAATGTCTTATAGTTTTCAGTGTTGTAGTTCCAGTTAATCTCCAATTTCAAAGCATTGTGGTCAGAGAATATATTTGGTATGAGTTCAATCTTCTTAAATTTGCTAAGGCTAGTTTTGTGTCCCAATACATGATCTATCCTTGAGAATGTTTAGGATGCACTAGAAAAAAATGTAAAGCCTAGTATTCTAGGATAAAATGCTCTGTAAATGTCAATTATGTCCATTTCTTTATTGATTTTCAATTTGGAATATCTATCCATAGCTGTCAATGAGTTATTTAGGTCCCCTACTATTATGGTGTTTTTTTCAGTTTTTTCCTTTAATTCTGTTATATTTTGGTACTCTCAGATTGGGAGCACATATACTGATAAGTGTTATGTCTTCTTGATGTATTGCCCCCTTTATCACTTTGAAATATTCATCTTTTTCTCTTCTTAATTTTCTATCTTAAATTTTATTTCATCATACATCAGTACAGCTACATCCACTTTTCTCTGGATGTCATTTGCTTGGAGTATCATTTTCCACCCTTTCACTTTGAGTCTCTATTTGTCCTTGCGACTGAGATGCATCTCTTGAAAGCAGCCTATGGTTGGGTTTTGTTTTTTAATCAAACCTGTGACTTTATGCCATTTTACTGGTGAGTTCAGTTCATTTTATTTAGAGTGATTACTGATGAATGAGGATTGCCTATAACCTTTCTTTATTTCTGGTAGCTTGGTGTCTCCATCACTTCCTTGCCCTTATATTTCTGACTGTTATTCTATTCTGGTGGTTTCTATAATCTTTTCCCTCTATCTCCTCTTTTTTTATGTTATATGTCTCAGTTCTGGATTTTTGTGTGTGTGCAGGTACCATTAAGTTTATGTAAAAGAAATGGCAAACTTACCACCATGCGTTTACATTGACAGCACTGTACAAACAACTCACTAAGGTTTCATAACCATATTATATCTGTGTATCACAGCTGTGTTCCTGCCGATGTGTGGTGGTGTCTTGCTGAGTGGTGTTCATTATTGTTGTTGCATGTTTTTGTGTGCCATTGTGAGAATGTCGGAGATTGAATTAGAGCAATGAATAAGCATTCAATTTTTTCTTAAACTTGGCAAGAGTAGAAGTGAAATCTGAGACATGTTAGCCCAAGTTTAGGGGGATAATGCCATGAAGAAAACAGCAGTATACAAATGGATTAAACATTTTTCTGAGGAGATAGAAAGCATCACTGATGAAGAGAGGTCAGCATGGACAATAACAAGCAGAACTGACAAAAACATTGCAAAAATTCATCTAAGTGTGCATCAAAATTGTCAGCTTACTGTGAGAAGCATAGCAGACAAAGTAAACATTGATAGAGAAGCAGGAAAATCTTAACTTAAAATCTTGCATGAGAAAGGGGTGTGCAAAATGGTTCCAAAGGAGCTCACTGATAGACAAAAGCAAAGGAGAGTTGAAGTTTGCCAAGACCTTTTGGAGAGGCAAGACAATGTTTTGTGGGCTGTGTTATCACTGGTAATGAAACACAGGTTTACCAATATGACCTTGAATCTAAGTGTCAAAGTGCACAATGGAAGTCAGCCAATTCCCATGACCAAAAATGTTCAATCAGTCCAAATCAAGTGTCAAAAATCGTCTTGCTAATCTTTTTTGATATCAGAGGAATTGTTAATTATGAATTTGTACCAACTGGACAGTCAGCCAAGTTTGTTATTTGGGAGTGCTGAAAATATTGCGTGAAAAAGTCATACGAAAATAACCTGAACTTTTCACCAATGATTCATGGCTCTTGCATCACAACAATGCACCAGCTCACACAGCACTGTCTGTGAGGGAGTTTTTAGCCAGTACACAACTGTATTGGAACACCCTCCCTACTCACCTGATCCGGCCCCCAGTGACTTTTTTCTTTACCTGAAGATAAAGGATATATTGAAAGAAAGATATTTTTATGGCATTCAAGACATCAAGGGTAACATTACAACAGTTCTGATGGCCATTCCAGAAGAAGAGTTCCAAAATTACTTTGAAGGGTGGACTAGGTGCTGGTGTTGGTACATAGCTTCCAAGGAAAGTAATTCAAAGGTGATCATAGTAATATTCAGTAATGAGGTATGTAGCAATTTTTCTTGGATGAGTTTGTGAAATTAATTGTCTGGCCTCATACAACAAGCAGCCTTTGAAAAACTCTACTGTACACTTATTAGAGAATGGAAGTAAAAAAGGTAAATAATGTTTAAGTATTATAATATAAATAATTTTTTTTTTTTTGCTTTTTGGTACGTGGGTAGCTCCCTGACTGGGAATCGAACCCAGGCTGCAGCACTGACAGCACCAGCGCCGAAGCCTTAAGCCACTACACCATCAGGGAACTCCCATAATATAAATAATTTTAATTTCATTAACTGCCTAAAGGGGTCTTAAGAACCCAAGTAGCCTAAACCACACTTTTTGAAAACTAGTTATATTAGCACTTTGCAGGTTATGAGAATCTGAATGTCACATAATTTAGCTAAGTAACTCACAGAATTGCTGCAGTAAGGTGAAAGACTTTATTATTATTTTCCTGAGAATGTGATCTTTTCATTTTGAATGTAAAGTTAAAATTATAAATCTCTAAATGCCCATCACCATTGGGTATTTATTCTGAAAAACATATATTCTTATGAAAACTAATGCAGGAATGTTTCATTTGTACCAGTCAGGAAATAACTGTTACCTAAATCTCATATGTATTTTCTCAATTCCTTTCAAAGCAATTTGTTGAGAAAGGCTTTTCAGAAATGTATGGTTTGAAAACTAGGTTAAATAAGTGTACCATTATATTTTAAAAAACTGAAATCCCCACTATTCTTATGGATTTTTTAAATTACTCAACCCAGAAAATATGAGTGAACCTCAGAAGGCAAAGTTTTGGATGAGGGAGGGAATATAAAAGAAGGCAGGGTGTCTCAGTGGAATATGCATTCGGCAGTGATAATGGAAACACAAAGGCGATTACTATTTTTCCCAAAGCTAATATAAAGAATTAGCAGAAGAGAAAACAATTCAGAATCTTTCATAGTCCCAAAAACCCCTTTGCCCTAATGTATGAAATGATATAAGCATAAGATTCGCAGGAAATTATATATTAGCCAAAATATAACCTCTGGAAAGTAATTAAAGCATTATTTGCAGAAATAACTACTGAGGGTTCTAAATAAAAATGGCATCTAGCTGTCATTCCATGATGCAATCTGTCCTCCTTTCAATCTATTGAAAATACCAAAAAAATAAAAAGATGAAAACCAACAAAAATTAAGACTGACTGCTAATCTACTGCCAGAAACCAGGATTACACCTTACCAATATCCTGACCAAACTTATTGGAAAACACAGTTTATAACTCATGAACACTTTGACAACTGGAAACAATAAACTGCCCATCCTAGAAAGATGAAGGGGAGATACACTTTCAGTCATTCACTCAAACATTCAGGAGCTGTACAAGTAAAACTGAGCAGCCACTTGCTATGGACTGCACAGTGTATTTTGAAGCAGCCAGAGTTGTGTACCTTAGCTTGCCCTTCAGTTTATCTTTCTGTAGACAGAAACCAGATCTGAATTCCATGGCAATAAACAACCGCTCAAAAGCAGAGATGAGAGCCCTATGATGTCAAATGCCTCTAGGTTAATATACACCCTACTAGTAAAGTACAAACAAAGAGAGAGCACGGGTAGCTGTACACGGGTAGCACTGTATTGCATCCCAGTGCTAAATTTTTAAAGCAGAAATGATAAGGGAATAACCCACACTTCATTCAGTCCAGCAAAGATAGATGACTGCTGAATAGTGGGTATTAGACTCATAACTACACAACCCCTTGTTTCTGTGGGAAATTTACGTGGAATTTAACTAGCATCAAGTTGACTAATTGTAATGCAAACACTTAGACTGACTACTTATAAACATCTTATGTAGATGTTTATTCCAGAGTTCATGGAGAAAGCATGGTTTTTCAATTCACATGGTTGTGAGTTTTAATCCTAGCTTCTGCACTCTAAATCTCAGCTTCTTCATATATTAAGTGAAAATAATAATCATTAATGTATGGAAATATCCAGTACAGTGTCTAAGCCAGAGTCAGCACTCAGTAAGTGACAGTTATTAGTACAAAAAAGAATGAAGGGAGGAAAATTAAAATGAGCTTAAGCAAAAAGATTGAAGATCAAGCAAAAGAGTATGACATATTAAAAGAAAAAGCATACCTTTAAAAATGATTAACTACAGGAATTAGAGGACAATGTTGAAATACAATTTCATTTTCCCCCCAAAATTAATAAGGCACAACCTCTATGAAAAAGGAACACAAATTGAATGGGACAACAAAATGAAGTTAAAAATAAAGATAGCCAAAAGATATCTAAAGAAAAAAAATTAAATGTGAGTTTTTTAAAGGAATACTAAGAAAAAATTAAATAAAAATAAAATATTATTTTAATTGTAATAAAAATTACATAATTCATACTGAGAAATGATGGGAAGTGTAAACTTGAAATGATCTCATAGAATGCAGAGGGACAAGATTAAGAAATACATGAAAAAGATCAGAGCAAAAAGAAGGAAAAATAAAGATTAAAACTAAAAGATCTTGATTTTTCTGAAAAAAAAGAATTATTAAAACAGACGCACTTATCAAAGACAATATTGAGGAGAACTTTTCTGAGCTGGACCAAACCCACATACAAAGAAAGCATACTACCTGGACACCTTTTGAGGAAATTACTCAGAAGGTATTCCCAATCGTATGCAAATTAGATCCAATGAAGATTTCAAGAAAGAAAAGATGAGAAGATAAAACATGGTGATGAATGGATGAAGACCTTATTAAATTTACTATAAATAATACATAAATAAAATTTTTAAAAAATTCCCTAATCACTGGAGAGTGAACAAAAAGTACACAGATTCTGGAAGGGAGCACATGATAAAGGAAGGAATAAAGGAAAGCTGTAGAAAGTAAATGCCCAGATTTTGTGGTGTTCAGACTCAAACTAAGTAAACCTGACATACACAGTGAAATCAGTAAGCAAGGGCACTAGGGGAAAAACACAGTCTTTCTTACATAAGCATACATGTCTAGAAAAATCAAAACATTCTCTGACTAGATCTCATTGACCAGGACAAAGTTATCTCTAATGCAGAACACATTTCAAACTGAACTATATTAAAATATATCTAACATTTAAAATATAGGCAATATGATTTTAACTCTCTCAAAGAGAACATAATTACAATCCTATTTGTGGGATATTCCAACCAAAAGGGCAGGCTGACCCTGCTTGTTCTTTCTTTATCCTGGGATAAAGATTTGTGAAATCACCTATACCGTTATAATTTATATAATTTTAGTTATTATTTTAACCAGAAAGAATATAATTATCTTTAATTTAGGTTGCAGTAAAAAATATTACAACTAAATATCCAGTGACAATTCATGCTCAGAGATTCAGAGACTGTGGTTAGCAAAAAATTGCCAAGAAAATGTCAAATAAACCCCCTGTCTCCAGAGAGGTTTCTTCTAAGATTATACTTATCATAATGCTTCAGTATTACAGACATTTTTAAGTGATATTATCTTACTGCTCAAGAAAATAAAGGAAATTTTAACATATGAGCCATAATTACATTTTCTCAGATGTTTTATCAGAGGTAAGTCTATAAAAATCTAATTGCTTTTTTAAAGAATCATAGTAAAATCACAAAATATATGCTTTATAAGCAACATTTAAAGAAGTAAACCACTTTATAACAGATATAAATTTTTTTAAAAACTCTTAAGAGTTCATATAAAACCATTTCTTTGCCACTTACAATGTCCCATTTCCTTGCATCATCAAATATGAGCATTTATCACTATATGAACAACTTACCTAAAGTATAAAGTGATTATCTTTTAGGTGTAGTTTGCAAGAAAGTGAATCCTTTTTATGGTCTCATGGAGAGAGAAAAAAAACATTCCCACTAGAATATTTTACCTGATTTACCATAATGGAAGATTATGTACACCAAAAAGCTAATTTAATAAATCAAATTCAATTATAAAACCCTATAGAAATATGACAGGAAAATATATAGGAAAATCATTCGTGCTACTTCATGTGTTTTGAAGAACTACATTCCATTGCTCTTGGGAGGAAAGAGTACATTTTGAGTTGTTAAATATTTTCCCCCAAAATACAGTTGTTTATTTGTCTGTTTCCACCTGCAACCTGGGTTTCTCTCTTAGGCAACTGAAATATGTCCCAGCAGAAAGAACAGCTATAGTAGAGAATTATAAGAAAAATTTCAACTGCCTTGTAGTCCACCAATGGCACGGACCTTCCATAAGTTTGTACTTATGAGCACAAACAAAAATTTATAAGCAAATCTAACGATGGTTTTGTCCCCAGGATGCATACGTGCTATTCCACAGTATGGCTACTGGTACAATAGCAGAAATTGCTATAAAGGAGCAATTAAAAGGGAAAAAACATTCTAAAATCTACTAAAGAATACAACATTGTTTAATATACATTGTAGCACAATAGAAATAATTGAGATGCTTTTTTAAAAATACAGATTCCTAAACTCCACCTCAGATGTACCAAATCAGAATTTCTAACATGGTTCCCATGTATTTGCTTTTAATAAAAAAAAAATTGTTTGTCATTTGTTCTGATGTGCATCAAGGTCTGGGAATCACTAGTATACAAGATCACTCAGAGACAAATCCAACACTCAAGAAGAAACTCCTCAGTGTATCAATTGATGTTATTTACAGTTTTCATTTCTTCCCTCCTCCATGACTACTGTATATTTTAATTTGTGTAAAAACATTCCTATCTTCTTGACAGAGGCTGAAATGTTCAAATTAAAATGTTTAGTTTTGTTCTAATTCCTTGGGTAAGTATTACTTCACAATCAAAAATCCAAAACAACAACTGAATTCAATATGGAATATTTATATATCTTTTGTATATTTTGAATTTGAAATATGGCTTTAAAAGAATAAAGGATAATCCACCTTGAATATGATGGCATACTGTAAGAATTTTCCTTTCCCCTCTTGGAAATCCCCAAAACTAACAAGGAAAACAAAATAGAAAAAGAATTTATTTTCTTTAGCTGCATCTAAAATACAGCTGAAAAGATTTCATATAATCATAAATAAAATTTCCTGAAAGCAGACAAGAATAATGAAACATTGCCATTTTTAAAAGATAAAATGCAAGAAAAAAATACAGCACTTCTCACCCTACACATCAAATAGCAGGCCATTCTCCAGGGGAAAAAAAAGACTCAGAACAATAACATCAATTCATAGCTTTGTTAAGCTGTAAAAATTCAATAATAAAGATGGAATATGTGAGGAATATGTGGGTAAAGGGGAGATCAACTAGGAAAAAAGAAAATGAGTTTCAATTCTCTTTGGAGCTGGGCTCAACTACCTCCATAGTAGCATTTAACAAGGCATTGAAACAAATTACTTTAAAAAATGTAACCCAAGACGTAAACACAACTAAATGTTTGTTTGAATATAAAGGTAACACTTAAACAATTTTGAGCATGGAGAGAAATCTCATTCCCTATTCCCAAATTTCTTCTAATGTAGAGGAAGCTAAACTAGCATTACATGCCTCCTCACTCAATTTGCTGCCTCATTTTCTACTAAGAAGTGCCTTAGCTTATTATTCATATAATAAAATTAGGATCTCGACATCATGCCCCAGCCCCTTCCTCTCTGGGGCACACAATTAAGTTTGCGAACTTGCCACCACGTGCTTACATTGGCAGCACTGAACAAACAACTTAGTAAGGTTTCATAACCTTGGTATATCTGTGTCTCAACACTGTGTTTGTGTCAGTGTGTTGCAGTGTCTTGTTGAGTGGTAGTGTCTGTTGAGTGGTGTTCATTAGAGTTGTTACATGTTTTTGTGTGCCATCACAAGAATGTCAGAGCTTGAATTAGACTATGAACAAACATTAAATGTCTTGTTAAATTTGGCAAGAGTGGAAGTGATATCTGGAATGTCTTAGTCCAAGTTTATGGGGATAATGCCATGAAGAAAATGGTAATATACAAATGGATTAAAAATTTTTTCTGAGGAGAGAGAAAGCATTACTGATAAAGAGAAATCAAGGCAGCCAATAACAAGCAGAACTAAAACATTGCAAAAATTCTTCAAACTGTGCATCAAAATCATCAGCTTGAGAAGCATAGTAGACCAAGTGAACATCAATAGAGAAATAGGAAAATCTTAGCAGAAAATCTTGGCATAAGAAAGATGTGTGCAAAAATGGCCCTAAGGAGCACACCAATGAACAAAAACAAAGGAGAGCTGAAGTTTGCCAAGACCTTTTGGAGAGGCAAGATGATGATTTGGGCCATGTTATCACTGGTGATGAAACATGGGTGTACCAATAAAACCCTGAAACAAAGCATCAAAGTACACAGTGGAAATCAGCCAATTCCCCATGACCAAAAATGTTTCATCCATCCAAATCAAGAGTCACATCTATGTTACTAACTATTTATTAATGTCAGAGGGATTGTTCATTATGAACTTGTACCATCTGGACAAACAGTCAACCAAGTTTACTATTTGGAAGTGTGGAAAAGGCTGCATGAAAAAGATGGATAAAAACAACCTGAATTTTTTGCCAACAACTCATGGCTCTTGCATCATGACAATGCACCAACTCACACGACACTGTCCATGAGGGAGTTTTTAGCCACTACACAAATAACTACATTGGAACACCCTCCCTACTCAACTGATCTGGCACCCAATAAGTATTTTCTTTACCCAGAAATAAAGGAAATATTGAAAGGAAGACATTTTGATGACATTCAGGACATATGACGACAGCTCTGATGGCCATTCCAGAGAGTTCCAAAATGGCTTTGAAGAGTGGACTAGGCACTGGTGCATAGCTTCCCAAGGGTAGTACTTCCACGGTGACCATAGTGATATTCAGCAATGAGGTATGCAGCACTTTTTGTCGTCATTCTTGACTACCTTATTTCTCTCACACGTAAAATTCAAACTACCAGCAAATCCTGTAGGCTCAAGCTTTAAAATGTATCTAGAATATACCATTTCTCATTACCTTCACTGTTAGCGTTGTAGCCTAAGCCAAAATCATCTCTCACCTCGATTACTACAGGTCTCTCTGCTTCTACTTTGTTTCACCTTCCACCACCTATTATTCGCAACACAACATCCAGAGTGATACTTTTAAAACATAAGTCAGATCACATCACTCTTCTGCTTATAACCCTGAAAGATCCCCACTTTACTCAGAATAAGAGCATACATTCTTGAAATAGTTCATGAAGCCTCACACAATGTGGCTGTCATTTTCCTCTCTGACCTAATCACCTCTCATAGTCCCTGCCTCCTAATACCATCACATTGGGTGTTAAGATTTAACATATGAATTTGGAGGCAACACTGATATTGAGTCTATAGCATTCCAGTGCTGGCACCTCAAAATTCAGGTCCTTCTCACATGCAAAATATTTCCATTCCCTACCAAGAGCCCAAAAGTCAACTCATTCCAATAACAACTCTAAAGTCCAAAGTTTCATGTAGACATCATCTAAATCAGTTATGGGTAAGACTAAAGCTATGATCCACCCTGAGGCAAATTGCTCTCCAGCTGTGAACCTATGAGATCAAACAAGTTACATACTTCTAAAATGCAATGGTAGGACAGGCATAGGAAAGACATTCTCATTTCAAAGGGAGGAATCAGAAAGAAGAGTGACAGGTCCTGAGCAAGTCCAAAAGTGTAAACTCCATTAGACCTTCAGGCTCATGAATAATTCTCTTTGGTTCAATGACCTGCCACTGGAATGGAAGCACTGCCTTTCAGACACATTGGAGCAGAGAGTCCTGCCTTTTGGACCATCTTGGGCAATAGTCCTGATCCTACTTCTCTCCCTTGAAAGCATTCTGTCTCCCAAGACCTTGCAAGCCCTGTGCTTCCCACACACACATACACAGATACCTACCCTGGACTTGGGCTGTGACCACAGAAATAATGTCTAAATTGCTTTTCCATTTTCTTGAACAATTCCTAGCCTCTATTGAGATGGCTTATCCATACTAACCTTATCAAATTGTCATTTGGCCACACCCTTAGTGTTCTCTTCCAGCCACACTTTTATTTTTTAAAATATGAATAGACTGAGAATTTTCTAAATCTTTAAGTTCTGCTTCCCTTTAGACTAACAACTCTGTCTTTAAATCATTTCTCTCCTCTCCCATTTTACTATAAGCAGTCAAGAGGAGCCAGGCTTCTCCTTCAATGCTATTAATACTTAAAGCTATTAGAAATAGCTTCAGCTAAATATCCAATTTCATCACTCCCAAGGTCTACCTTTCACAAACACTAGCACACAGACACAATTCAGTCAAGTTCTCTGCCACTTTATAACAAGGAGGGCCCCTCTTCCATTGGTCAATCACACATTCCTCATTTACATCTGAGACTACATTAGAATGGCTTTACCATCCATATTTCTGTTAACATTCTATTCAGGACAATTTAGGATTCTGTTAGAGGATTTAGGCTTTCACTACAGCTCTATGCTTTTCTTTCTGAGCTCTCACCAGAATAGTCCTTAATGGTGCATTCATAGCAATGTAAGCTTCTTTTAGCATGCAATTCAAAACTTTTCCAATCTCTACCCTTCAGACTTAGGTTGTTTCCTCATGAACAAAATAGTTAATATGAACTTCCTAACATTATTTCTACATTATATTTCAGATTATAAAAAACCTATTGTGTTAAACTAATTTGAAACATTCTGACAAATATTTTGTATCAACAGTAATTAAGATTTGTCATAATGGATCAATTTAAACATAATGTTTAAGATCTTTAGGTAACTTAAAACCTTGATTCAATATAATTTTTGGATACCTACATAATTTCTAAGTAAAAAAAAAAAAGAAATAAAAGAACACCAAAATGTTAGTTATTGACCATAATTTTAAGTTTAAATACGTTTAATTTTTATTTTTACATGCTGTAGAGTGACTGAATCTTTGGGTCACACTAATAAACATGTTCATTTTGGGTTATTTTAACATGTAAAAGTATTGTGTGTGGCTAAAGAAAGTTATGTGTGTTTGTAGTCATAGTCTGCTAAAATGCTTGTAAATGACAGTTTTCAGTTGCCTGTCTCAGCTTTTTATGTGCAATATAACACCTGAATTTGGACAAAAACATCTATGATATGTATTAAACTTACAACAAATTTTGCTCAGTTGTGATTGGTTTGTTTCCTAGTGACTTTATCTACAAACTGAAAGATGATTCTTTACCTTTTATAGATTTGTCTAGATAGCAGAAATTCTGTTTCTTACCAGAAAAGTTTTCTGTTCTTTATGTTGGCACATATACTTGATTAATAATATTAATAATTTTTGTAAACCACTAAGAACAAAAACATTCTCACTTGTGAAGGAGTTGAGTTTTCTTTATAATTCAGTTACTTTGTTTTATGTTTATGTATTTTATTTTCACTTTGACTAAGTAGAAAACCAAGTGTTATTTCTCAGGAACCCACAATCTTATCTTTAAATATTGAAAACAATCTCGTCTGACAACTCTTCAACTCGCCTTCCCAATCATATCCTACATTAAAAAATAATAATAAAATGAAACTTGCAGGATATCTTTTACAACTAAAACTATCTTTGATATTTCCCAGAGGGTCCCT
>PVJL010018736.1:0-15275 GCA_004026885.1 Lyroderma lyra | reverse complement strand
CACACACGGGCATCCCGCACACCACCTCTGGGAGAACTCCCCGTGCGAGCAGCAGCATTCCAGCCCGCGGCCCTTACAGGGCCCAGCCCAGCCAAGGCCGAACTTCCCCGCAAGTCCCCTGTCTCCGTGCTCACAGCGAGGGCTCACACGTGTCCAAGAATTTCTGCATAATGTTCTTGACAGACACCAGAGCTCTCTCCTCTGGAGCGTGGAGCACGGGGCTGCCCCCAGGGAAGACCCCTGGCAGCTCCTGTCCGAGTGGCTGGGCCAGCTCCAGGAACACGAATTCTGGCCGCACGTCCAGCCAAGGCCTGGTTACTTTAGAGTCCCTTTCCTCCCCCGTGTCTCTTCGCGCAGGAGCCTGCCAAGGTTTTCGTCATGTTTCCGAGCTACCCTGCTGCTTGATTTATGTGCAGGCCGAGCAGGGGCACAGACCAGAGTGGGGGAAGGCAAGTGGGGGGGAGGGGGGGTGCTGAGTGATCTTGTCACCCCAGGGGTCACTGAGAAGGTCCCCCGTTTTGAGATCAAGTCTTTGTTCCTCTTAGTTAGGGCTGAAGTACCCACAGGGTCTACAGATGTCAGGACAACAGATGCTCACGCTCTCTCTCTCTCTTTCTCTCTCTCTCTCTCTCCCCTCCCTCCCTCCCTCCCTCGCTGTGAGATACGGCCATAAAAGGAGTGAAGTTCCATTTGCCCTTTCCCTGGGCTTCACCTAAAAGGGCTTTCAGAAAAATGTCCAGCCTTCCCCTTTGGGACACTGGATGTGGTCTCTTTGGCCAAAGAGGAAACGAGTAACAGATGAGGCTCATGCGGACGAAGAGGCCAAACGCCACGCCACCGTTAAAGCCCTCAGAGGTGCTGCGCTCTCCGGGGCCTGGCTGGGCTCCTCTCAGAGGGTCTTTGGGGACTTCACTCGGGGGGGGGTCCGCTGCTGATATACGTTGGGGGGTCCACCTCGCAAGAAGAGAAATAATTACCATTCGGTGCATTTGTCGTGCGTGCTGTGGTGACTTGAAATGGTTGAAACACTGACTGCAGCTCTTGGTCGAACTACTACTTCATGAGACGCCCATAAAAGCTCAAAATGCTGTCATCCAAGATGAATAAAATTGCCTCTTTTTATTCCACTGCATATGAAAACATGAGATCACTGGGATATATTTAGAGGGAGATTTGGCAGCCCGTCCGTGTTTACAGTTCTTGGACCCGAGGCTCTGACGCGCTCGGAGGCGCGCTTTCCCCTGTCACCACCTCTTCTCTCTCTAACAAGGTCAAGGCCACGTCCCAGAGTGTGTACCCCGCTCTTGCTGGCACCCGAAGGTAACCCTGCCCCGCTACCAGTGTCCTCAGTACCAGTCGGCAGCTGTGGCGCTCGGATCTGGAGGTGTCACTGTACGGACCCGCCCCCCGATGTGACTCCCCACCCATCTGTCCCCCTGACGGCCCTTTGTCCACTCCGGGAGTCACGATTGCGTCTGCTTCCTGGGCACTGACTCTTGTTCTTGCGTAGATGGTGGGCTCTTTCTGGAGCCTTGGGGAACAGCATGGAATCAAGGGTGGGGCCCCTGTACCCCCCTCCCTGCACTCCCTTGTCTGCACGCTGGCTGTGCCTTACGGTCACCCAGGAGCTCTCAAAGACCCCCCGGCCCCAGCAGCTCTGAGGGGATTGAGCTGCAGCGCTGCTGAGCGTCCAAAGCTTTTAAAACAGGGTGACCCTCTCGTCCTAATTACATTTTCAAAACTCCTGTCTCACAGGAAGAAACCGATTTGAATGAATATTCACCAGTAAGTCACCTGACTCTCCCATTAGCAGAATTAAGAGTATTTTAATTCACTTAGAAGTTTTCTACGTGCCTTTTTTTTGGCAACACATTACTGGTATAAAGGGGGGGGGGTGCTTTTTCTTACTTAAAAGGAAAGAGGCTCAGGGTACCCAACACAGACCTCGTCTGTCTCCTTCCTGCCTCGGTTTCCTCCCACAGCGCCAGCTCCAGCACCGGGGCCCCGCGGCCACCCCAGCGCCCCCCTTCGCCCCTCCCAGCCCTTCGCCCCGCACCCCTCCCACCCGTCAGGTCCAGGGGGTGCTGCTGTCTCCCTGATGCAGAGCCTGCGTGCTCCCAGGCTTGGGACGCCCTTTGCACCCGAACTGTTCCCCCAGGGTGGGTTCCTGCCCCTCAAGATGCTGCTGGGGTGGGGGCGGGGGGCTTGCTCCACCAGCTCCTCCACACCCAGCCTCCTCCACGCCCCCAGATGCCTGTGTCCTCCTTGTCTGGCTGTCACTGCGGTCCGATGAGGAAGCTTGTCGTGCCCCCGCGCCCCTCACGTTGCCAAACATGTCCCAGGCGGCCAATCAGTGAGTGAAGGAATCGATGGGCAGTACCGACCCTTTACGTTTATGCAGCCCTTGGTGATGTTTTCACGGTACTGCTGTCGGTGTTGGGGTTGTGTCTTGTGCCCCAAATTTGTCTTCAAAAGTATCACCTGCACCACCTGTAGGGTGATTGCTCCTGCCCGCAGGGCTGGGAGAAGGGAGGGGTGAGGCCCTCCTCTGGCTGGTGGTGAGGGTGAGGCGTGCAGGGATCCCCAGGAGCCCGGCTGCCCCAAGCCACGCAGCTGCCTCTGCCCTTCCCCCTCCCCACCGGGCCCCGGTCTGTGTGGTCTGCAGGGAGCAGTGGCCCCCAGAGCAACGGAGCTTGTCAGCCACGTGCCATCCAGGTCACGCTTTCGGACAGGGAGGGAGGGGGGGCCGGGAGAAGGCCCCGTGGAGCCCCCCACTCTGGTGCTGGGTCTGGGAGGTCTCACCTGGAGGAAGTAGGAAGTCACCATTCCCTCCCAGGGCTGCCAGGGGCTCCTTTCCAGAACATAGTGACAGGGGCCGAGTGCGGGGCCACCTGTCTCTGACTCACCACACCGAAGGCCCTGCGCAAGGCCAAGACCATTCAAGCCAGATCCGGGGGGCGTCTCTCCAAGGTCGGATGACATTAAGACAGCCTTGTCTGTGGCACGTCCGCAATCACCCTCGCCTGATGCTTGCATTCAGTCCCACCCAGAGAGGGTTCCTGGAAGTGGAGGTGCAGAGGCGGGGTAGGGTGGGGGGGTCATGAGGGTCAGGAGTGGGGGGAGCGTGCCTACCCCCTCCCAACTGCTCCCAACTCCGATTCTCCTGTAAGCTGGGGTGTGGACAGACACCGTGCCTACAGGGAGCAGGAAGCCACAAAGCTGAGCTCCACAGACTCTTAGCAGGTCCCTGCGATTCGCCCGCTACCATGCCGAGGGCCCGCAGATAGACGCGGGTCCTGCATGGGAAAAACCACGCACACACAGGCCAGGACGCCCGGAAAAGGGTGACAGGAGGTGCAAGTGAGGTGTTAGGGGTGTTTAGGGGAGACGATTTCCACATGGGAATTAAGCACAAACTTGTCGGAGGAGGTGGCATTATTATTTTGTTTTTAAGCTGCACCTTGACGTGAGGG
Organism: Lyroderma lyra; assembly: GCA_004026885.1. Taxonomy (NCBI): domain Eukaryota; kingdom Metazoa; phylum Chordata; class Mammalia; order Chiroptera; family Megadermatidae; genus Lyroderma; species Lyroderma lyra. The sequence continues at coordinate 11,802 of PVJL010018736.1, read as the reverse complement.
TAAAGGTGGACAAGAAGGATTGTTAGTTGGGGGTGGGGGGAGATGGACAGTAAAGGGAGTGAAGCTTTTGCAAGTTGCAGTGTCTGCTGTCGGGTTGGATTACATGAAGCTGCTGCTATTTTGCTGGTTCCACTGACCTACAATGACGTCCACTTCAGAGGGGTCACCGTCAGGCTTCCCAGGTGGGTGGGGACATGCATGTCGCAGGAGGAATAAGGCCGCGCCGGCGAGCCGGTCAGCAGGCGGCCGACACACCGACAAGCCTCTGGGGCCGTTCGGCTGCGCCGATAGAAACGCCCCGGCCGGCACCCTCCTCCTCTCTCAAAGGTTGTCTGTTTTGCAAAACTGGTCTGAGTGCGGCCTGAACTTCAGAGTCGGACTGAATTTGCCGGGCCCCGAACTGAGAGCTTCGAGTTCAAATCCTGCCGCTGCCACTCAGGAGCCGCGCGACACGTCGTGGCTTTCTGAGCCACACTTCTCTCACCTGGCAAACGGGGACGATGACAGCGTTTCCCGTCCTCACGGGATTGTGGAGATGATTACATGAGGTGGTTGTAACCCATGTCATGGGGCACCCAAGGGAGGACACCATGTGCACAGGCATGGAGGGAAGTCCTGGCGGGACGGTGACCTATTTCAGCACCTACATTAGTCACAAGTACAGGAGGGAAGAAGACACAAAGTGACATGGGATGCTTGATTTCGTAGGGCTGGATGACAAAATGACGAGGGCTGGTGACCCTATAAAGCCGTGTGGTGGCTTCCCTCCCTCCGAGCGAACCTGCCCTCACGCCCCCAGGTCCCCCCTGGCAGGCGCGCCTGGCCCGGGGTGCGGGCTCCCGCGGCAGCCACCCCGGAGCAGGCCCCGGGAAAGCAGCGGGCACCGGGGTGGCAGGCTCGCGGGGGCCCAGACGCCCGGCTTTCCGGGAAAGGAAGTCCGGGCCGCGCAGGAGGGCCGGAACCGGGAAGGCGAAGGCAGCGAGGTATCGGTCCGGCCCAGCGCGGGGACAGGCCCCGACGCAGGGCCTCCGAGTGCCCGGGGCGCCTGGGGTGACGCCTTGCTGGGGACGGGGCCAGTGTCGTGTCGCCATCAGGTAGACTGGCTTGGTGTCTCACAGTGATTGTCAAGAACAACGTTTGCATCACTTTTAGAATTCTGAAGCAAATAGCGTTTGTGTTGGGGCGCTGCTTCGGGAGCGTAAAGAACCGTGTCAGGGTACGCTGTTGGCCAGCCCGTTCCCTCGTCATTGTCCTCGGGGACCCACAGCTGCCCTGGCCAGAGGGCGGCAGAGCCATCCGGGGGCCGGCTCTCTGTCAGGCAGGTTCCTGAGGGCCACTCGTCTGGCACCTTCCCATCTTTCTGTTCATCTGCCACCACCCCCAGCGGTGGAGCTGCGGGCAGGACAGCGTCACCTGTGGGCGTTAGGGACCCCTGCAAAAGCCCTGAGAGCTCCTCTCTCTGCTGCCCCGAAAACGTTCCTGGTAGTTTAGAGTTTTCCTTCAAGTCGCCATTGCCAGTCCTGCTGACAAGTCGATGGGAGCAGCCAGCAGGGGGCTGAGGCCCGGGCCTGGTGCCTTGACGCCTTGACGCCACCCCAGAGGCCCGGGGACCAGTTCGTGCCACGGGCTTGGTGCCTCCCACCCCGCCGGAGGGCGCCAGCAGCCCACAGCTGCCACCCTGTGCAGGAAGCTCCGGGCCTCAGCACTCGTGAAGGGCTTTTCTCCTTCATCCTCTGTGTCAGCAGGAGGCCCAGCCTCGCTGCCCCTCACCTCACCATGCCAGGAACCTCTGATGTCACAGCCGCCATCGCCTTGCACCAGGTCCCAGCACGACTGTCCCTACCCTGGGGGACCAGACTGCAGAAGTTTGGGCAGGGCCCAGTGCCACCCCAGGCTGTCCGGCCTCAGAAGTGAGTGAATCCACAGGCCCCTCTCGAGGGCCTCGAGCTGTAGTGGAGGGAGAAGGAGGGGAGCACAGAGCGCAGGACCCCCGGGCTAGACCCTTTCTCTCACGGATTCAGGGGCTTAGACGCTGGTGGCAGCTCTGGGGCGGAGTCTTTCCCCAGGAGATGACATTGGAATTGAATATTGAAAAGTGGAAGAAAGTCAGGGGAGAAGAGGCGGCGTTTGCAGGTCAGGACCCAGGACTTTCCTGCTGTGTGAAAAGCAGGAAGTGACAAGAACTGAGTCTCAAGAGGGGACAGGAGCCAGGTCAGAAATGGCCTCAAGTGCTCGGACGGCCTGGTGGCAGGTGCGTACATAACAGGTAGCTGTGGGACGGACAGGGCAGTTGCTGATTTGAAATGTTTGCGCCAGTTTCGTGGTATAAAAGTCTCCTACTGTGGCAGATGTCAATGAGCCGGTGGTTTCATAACCAGCTCACGAGAATCCCTGACAATGTAACCATGGGCTTGCGAGCTGGTGAAGAAGGACCAGCTCCAACACACCACGGCAGCGTGCCAGGTCCTTGCACCCCCACTTCCTGCCCCAGAATTCCTATGTGGTCCTTGGGGGCTTGGGGATCCCGTTAGGTGACCTCGGGCTGCTGCCACAAGGCTGTTGGTCTCTCCCGCCTCTCCCTGCCCGTGGTCTTCCTTCCCTCTCCCTCTCATCGGTGCAGGCATGGAGCTCCTGGAGTTCCACAAAAACCACTCACATAACACCACGATGCATGGACAGGACAAAGTTCGCATCATGGCAACGCTAATTACGTCAAATGAAACATTCAATTTCCCCAGCTAAAACTCTCTCCTTAACTGTTTCCACCATCCAGGGCTTTGTCCCCCTCTCTCCAAGCCTGGCTGACTCCCTCTGCCCTGGATACCCCACCTGAATTGTTCTGTCAATCACAGAGAGCAATTTGGCCCTTTCTAGCCACCCCCTCCCCCAGGCCTACACTGGTCAGCGTATATCCAGGGCCACTAACGGTCATTTCAGGTCTCAAGGGCCTCCGGGCATGGAGAGGAATGCTAATGACTATTTACATCTAGTTTAATGATTAATCTTATAAATTTCTAGCAAGGATCACTCCTTAACTATCCGCATTCCTCTAAATTTTCACACACTATCTAGAAAATCAAACATCCATTGTAAATAACATTGAGATGCCACACACACCCATTAGATTGGCCAACATTTAGAACGCTGACAGCACGGGCTGCCGGGGCGGACACGGAGCAACAGGAACTGTCACTCACTGCTGGTGGGAGCGCGGAGTGGTGCAGCCGCTTTGCAAGGCCGCTTGGTGGTTTCTTACAAAACTAAACATACTCTTCCCACCAATCCAGCAATTGTGCTCCTTGGTACTTACCCAGAGGAACTGAAAACCTATGTTCTCACAGAAACCTGCACATGGATGTTTATGACAGCTTTATTTATAACTGTCAAAACTTGCAAGCAACCACGCTGCCCTTCAGCAGGTGAGTGGGTAAGTAAGCCGTGGGTCACGCAGACAATGGGATACCATTCAGGCTACCAAGCCATGAAGAGACATGGAGAAAACTCGGATGCATGTTATTAAGTGAAAGAAGCCAAAACTGAAAAGGCTACTTGTTCTAGGATTCCATTACATGACATTCCGGAAAAGGCAGAAAAAATCATGGAGTCAGTTAAAGGATCAGTGGTTGCCAAGACTCGGTGGGGAGGGAGGGCTGACTAGATGGAGCACAGAGGACTCTGGGGGCGGTGAAACTATTCTGTACGATACTGTCATGGGGGATACGTGTCATTATACATTTGTCAAAACAGAATAGAATGGACAATACCCAGAGTGAGCCCCAACGTAAACGGTGGACTCGGGCTGATTGTTGTCAATGGAGGTGCATCGACTGTAACGAACATACCCTCTGGTGGGGATGTCAATAGTGGGGGCGCTTGTGCATTGGGGAGGGCGCAGAGAACTCTCTACTTTCACTCATTTTTGCTGTGAAGCAAAACTGTTCCCAAAAAACAAGGTCTATTTTTTAAAATTTTATGAATTTAGTGAATTGGATTTTCACAAACATTAGACATGGATTGTAGATTTAAACACCCTGGACGCTTAATTCAATTCACTGATTTAATACAACAGATCCCCTTAAAAATTCTACATGTATTAATATTCAAAATATCATGATGCCAAAGCTGTTTAATAGCCTTACATCAAAACCTGTTATAAAAGTGCTAATACTGTGATTTCACTCGGTTTCTTATCCTGAATTCCACACCTTCCTGGGGTGCCAACTTTGACACCTTCCTAGGATTTCAGTGATTCACCAAATACTATTTTTACCTTACTAGGGGGTTTAACAATCTTACCAGAGCAAAAGGAAAAGAAAAAGAACCACCTCGGAGTCCTGGAGTTGCAACGTCTGGGTGGCTGAACAATTGATTCTGGATCAGGATGTGAGCTCGGGCTGCAAAGTCCAAGGAGAAGCAATCAAAAGAGGGACCTTCCTTTTTATAATTAGACTTCCTATGTCACTTCTACAAGACTTTTTAAGTCCATACCCTTAGGGAGGGGTTTTGGGTTCTGCAGCATTGAATTCTCCCTTTGACGTGAGATGAATTCACATCTCACTTGGCCAGCTTTGCATAATCTGTTGTCATCGTGACGTATTGGCCCGTCCTGTCAACATTACTAAAAATGCAGGTCTCCTTGCTGGTGTACTGTAACTTCTAGGGGCCACCTTGAAGTGTCATCCCCTAAGACAGGAGGAGGCACCAGGTCTGCAGTTACTGCTTCTCTCTGGCACCTCTGGGCGCACAGGCAGACCCTGCTTTACTCAGTTGTCCTGTGTGACCCCCAGGGCTGCGGTCCCCCATGCCGAGACAGTGCCTACTTTCACCCAAAGAAATTGGCCGACTCAGAGTTCCCTGCATTTAGTCTCTCCTGCTCCCCCAGAAAGGAAACAATCACCTATCTATCCTTAATGAACAGATACAGAATTAATAGAAACAAAAGACCTGTTTCTCTGAAATGCCCTACTTTCTAAAGTCACTACAAATGAACATATATTCACATAGATCTTCTAACCACTTTTCTGCACGCTTTAAAGTTTTGTTGTGTTTTGTTTTTTGAGCGTTGTAATGAATCCATATTCTTCTTCTGGCTCAATCCGTCCTAATTAATGCCCGAATTGTCCAGGCTTGGCCCGGGGGCCCCTTGGTTTGGCTCCTTTGTCCTTGCAGCACTGCCCCTGACATTATTAAAGGCATTTCTGCTTTCTGGCAACAACAAGATGTTCCAGACCCATCCTGACGTTTTTCCTGCCTCAAGACATGGAATCAGCTGTCCTGCACAGAATCTTCATTTCCGTTAGCGACAGGGTATTGGAGACCACAGTCAAGGGGAACACAGGGGAGGTGGGGGATGGGGCCCAAGTGCTGCCTTGGGGGTAACAGACAGAAAAACGTGTATTTGTAAGTAATATGTGCTCGCTCCCCTTTCCAGCTCAACGCGGTGTGCCCCGGAGCTTCTGTTGGCCGTTCTCACCATCGGAGCCTTCGGTGATCACTACGTCTTTCTCTGCTGACTTGAACACTGAGCCATAAATTCAGCTCTCACCTACCTTCCCCACCCCTTGCTGAAGGGGGAGGGAGCAGGACAGAGACTCATAGGATTCCTGCCACCACGTCACCCTTAGAAGGACGCACTGCCCTGCCGTGGTTTTCTCCACTGTACATTCCAGAAGGATGGGGGCGGGGCATGCGAGCGGCGTTGTATTTGGGGTGTGTTCCACTGGCAGCTGGGTCAAGGGTCGCTTTGAGGATGGGCAGGATAGAGGTAGGAAGATCATTGAAGAGTTGATTGGGACAGTTGAGGACGAGAGCCTTGACCCAAGCAGGCGACAGGGAGTTGGGGATTATTTGGTGTCTGGCTAGACGAGACCAGCGCGTCCTGTGTGTCTGGTTCTTGTCTCTGCGAGGAGAGTGGTACCAGCTGCTAAGTCGGAGACAACAGAGTGGAAAAGAGACCTTTGAGTGGCCTTGGGAGAGTTTGGCTTTGACAGGATGAGTTTGAGGTGTTTCCATTCAGATGGAAACGTCCAACAGTGAATTGGACGCATGGGCCAGAACTTTTGACAAGAACCACATGCAGGGACGCTTCCCAAGCTACAGGCAGGTGGTTTGAGGCTGTTCCACGAGATGCTCTCCAGGGCCCTCGGCAGCAGCGCGGGCTGTTTGCTTACACTTCCCAGGAAGACTGGGAGACGCCTCTGTTTTCCTAATTCTCATTTTCTCTGAGTCCTTGCCAGGAATCCCTGATGTTTTTACTGAACATCAGTGTCCCTACCAAAATTAGCAAATAGCCCAAGAGGTCGGGACCCAGAGAAGGGGCTGACCACCTCTCCTCATTGCGAAGCCCAGGTGACAAGGTAAGGGTGGCGGAGATTCAGAAGCAAGGTGACAGAGGCTTTGGAGCACACCCTGGCCATTCCAGAAGGTGGTCTCTGCCTCCCCAGGTTTCCCTGGTAGATTCTGGAGCCTCTGGAGGAACCACGGAAGTGAAGTATGGATGTGGGGTTTGCAGAGAAAAGACCGTCCCCAGCAGCCACCCCGCGGGTGCTTGCTTACTTTGGGGAGTGTCTGGCCCGAGTGTCACCTGCCCCCAGGACTCGGCCTTAACCAAAGCAGTGGCTGGGCCCACCTCAGAGAAAGCACCAGCTTCTTTGCCGGGACTTTGCAGGAGTGTGCTTGTCTCGGGGGTGTCTGCCTCGGCCTGTTTTCACTCAGGGGCTGGACACGGCAACTGGATCTCTGTTGTGCCTCATCCCCGGTGGGTTATGTTCTTGCCCCCTTTCCTGACTGTAAGAAACTTGCCAAATGCAATCAACCCCCTCACCCTCATCGTTGTTCTCCACTCTGAGCCAGGAGCCAGAGACAGTCAGGAGCGATTGCCTGGCAGGCCAGCAGCCGCCCCGGGCCTGTCTTCTGCCGCTTCTCACCTGCCCCAGCACCAGCCCAGCCTGGGCGCTACAGACCACACGCCTCCCCCCGCCCTGCCCACTTCCAGCTCCCAGCCTGGGCTGCTACCATCGCCCTCCCTGCCTTGCCCTCCCCATTTCTTCTTACCAGTTGGGGTCCCCCCCATCCTTAGAGGCTGAGCTAGGCCTGCAATGCTCACAGGCCACAGTGATGGGCACCCCATCAACTCTCGAGTGTGACCCAGACCCTGCCCTCCATCACCCTGTTGCACAGATAGAGGCACAGCATGGACATTAAAAATGACGACTGCCATTGGGCCGGGTACCAAACCCTCCTTCCTGAGTGTTGAGAGGAAAACCCCAAGTGGACCTAGGCCTCGGCTTTCTTCAGTTCGCCCAGGGGCCTTAGCCTGTTACCCTCTTCCTGCCCGGGCTGGGGTGTGGGCTACAGTTGGCCTCAAAGTTCCAGCTGCTTCCTGAGGTTGTTGGGAAATGTCAGGTTTTGCTGTGTTCAGACTTCTTTACTCTCTGGAGTTCGGGAGTGACGTCAACGTGACAGACACGGATTCGAACCTCGCGACTGCCACCTGCGAGCACCGGCAGAGAGCACACAGGCTTCCCGAGCCTCAGGCCCTCGGCCGGCCGGCACCTCCCTCACCCCCTAGGAGGTCGCCGTGAGATCATTCACGTGAGGCCCTTCGTATCCGGCCCGTGGTACGTGTGTGACAGCCCAGATCCAAGCCAACGTCCCTGTGTTTAGAATATTCCATCCTCACCCAGCCCTCTGCATGTACCAGCTCTTAATGGGGAGGGTTCCTCGTGGGCGAGTTTTACAAACGTAGGCTGGGGACAGGGCCAAGGTTTTCGGGGCCAGGGAGCCGTGCAGAAATCGCTCGTGATGGCTGGGACTCCCCTGCCCTAGCGTGCTGGCTGGGAGGCCTGCTCCCCAAGCCGGGCTGGTGCGGGCACGGCCGAGGCAGAGCTGCTGTCCGTCCCATCGGGCCTGGTCTCCGCCCGCCCAAGGCAGCGTGTGGGCAAAGGAGGGCTCGCAGCTATTGATAAGACGGACCTCAGTCTTCAGTTCCTGGGGAACACTTTAACCATGGCACACCCAAAAACCCTGAGAGAAAACAACAGACATTAGAATGAAGCTACGTGCAGATGAGAGTAGGCAAACGTGTTTATAAGCTCGTTCCAAGGAAAATAAGCAGAACACAAAATTGTTTCTAAAACTGTGATTGGAACTAAGTAAAAAAATGTGTATTTCTCTGAGTAAGGATTGGAAAGAAGCACAGACAAATGAAAACAATTGTGTAAGAAGAGTAGAGGATTATGCACCGGAGTGGGGTTTTTTCCCCTTCAAATTCCTTTAATTTTATTGTAAAGTTATGTTAGTAATAAAAATGTCATATAAAATTAAAGTGCCAGTCCACTGTCCTATTCCAAGTTAATTTATGTCAGATGGATCATAGCTCGTGGTTACCTTCTCCTGGGTATTATTTGGGGCTGAAAGAAGTCCATCAGGAAGGAGACTCCAGGGGGTGAGGTCTTGGGGGTGCAGTGCAGGGCCAGTTCTCTGCTCTCCTAACACCTGGTATGTCCCTTCGCAGGGCCGGAGAATCCTGGGGCCCTGGTGGCCATAGAGACCACTGCACCTTTCTGGGCCCCTCCCGTGAGCCAGGTTCCCAGGAGTCAAGAGGAAAATGAGAGATGGAACCGTGGAGGGGACAAGCAGACCAAGCCCCCTCCAGGCCATGGCGTGGGTGATAAGGGCGGGAGGCAAGTCGCAGAGGTCTCAAAGGGCGAGGATTCTGACACAGGAAGGAGGGCTCAGAGCTGGCCCAGGTGAGCCGGTGAGGCCCAGGCCGGAAGGCTGGGTGCTCCAGGAGAGAAAGCACCGACTGTGCAACCTAAGCTCAGACCCCAGCTCCATCACTTACTACCCAGGCGATCTGGAGCAAGCTATTAGTTTCCTCATCTGTAAAATGGGCTTCATGACACCACTCTGGTCCTTCTGAGTACTGAGAGGTCACGGACAGGAAAGCAGACCGCCTGCGTATGGCAGGCGCTCAGGAAACACTGGTTTGCAGCACTTGTTGGTGGCACTGGAGGGGAACCCAGGGCTATCTCTCCCCCTGCCCATGGTGCTCCCACGGAGCCACACGGTGGAAGGGGCAGGGAGAGTGCTGCGAATCAGGGCAAGAAGCCCAGAAACTCCAGCAGCTTCCCTGTGAGTGCCGGGGTGTGCGGCCAAGAAGAATCCCTCTGGGTATGGTTCTGGATTTGCACCCCACACTAGTTCGTGTCTTGTCACCATCTGTATTGGTCTCAGTTCACAAGAACTCTGACTCTGTCCCCACAGAGGCGGGTGAGGCCTCTCGGAAGGACTTTGCCCTTTGGGGTTTTATAAAGCCCAGGGGAGGGTAGTGGTTTTCCCATGCAAGCTCCCTGATCAAAGTCAAGGTGATCTTGCAACCTCTCTTGACCAAAGTGCTAGAGGGTGTCCCTACAGGTGCCATAGGTTGGATTAGGATTCAGGACCGTGGAGCCGGACTCACATCCTGGTCCCACAGTGTCTTCCTGACCACTCTGAGCTGCAGATGCCCCGTTGGCACAACGAGGGCTTTGGGCTCGGTGAGAGGTTCTCACCCCCCTGCATGATAGAGTCCCCTGGAGACCTGTCAGAACCCAGCAAACCACAGGGCTTGAGGCCTGGGCATAGGAATTTTCTTAAAGCTCCCTAAATTACCATTTTTCAAACCCGTCTACACCTTGGAGTCAGCCAAGGCGTTTTACAGCCTGCTCATGCAGGGGCTCCGCACCCAGCGACTCTGACACGATGGATGGTAGCTGCTGTGGGTGGAGCCTGGGCATCGGGGCTTTGCAGGGCTCCACAGGTGACCCCAATGTGCAGCAGAAACACGTCCCACCTGCGAGTGACTGCACACAAGGCTCGCGTTGCCCTGGCGATGCCTCTGCAGCTTCGTCAGAGCCGGAATGAGAGTCTGGGCCCTGGGACCCACGGCAGCGGCCGCAGAGACCCAGGACAGCAGGGCAGGGGCGCCACGTGCAGCTGATGCTGGTGACTTGGGGTTTGGGCCTTGGGTGAATCCTGGGGGGTCTGGATGAGTCCCTCACCATCCCCACTCCTTCAGTTTCTCCATACGGCATCTATCAAGCGTTCTGCTGCGCCCTGAGGAGGACAGACGAGCTGGGGTGGTGCCGGGTGGAGCGGGAACGGTCAGAGGAGCAGACCAGGCAGAGGCAGGTCGGACGCCAGTGGTGCGGGGGCCGGGGGGCCGGTAGGGCCCAGTCGCGCCTCCTGAGCCATGCTAGGGAGCTTGGTGGGCCTGATCCGGGTGACCCTGCTTCCCATATACATGAGCCTCCGTTACACCAAGTAGCATCGCAGTCATAGGACGAACAGTGCTGCTCGCTCTGCCTCCTCCTGCTGTCATGGGACCCACTGACCTCAAGGTACCATAATCCTGGGAGTCCATGGGGGCGTCTCTGTGTGGGCCCCGAGTGCCTGCCCCCATCCTGCTGTGCCCCTCTCCCAGCCCCTGTGAAGGTTTCCACGGCAAAGTGCTCCCCAGAGCCCAAGAAGGGCCCCTGGCCCCTGCGGGTGGCATCTCCCTGCGGGACCTCAACATGTGGCCTCAGCCCGGGCAGCCTGTCCTCCGGGCCTGGGGAAATGGCTCCCGCCCTTGTGTTTATGGGCCTTCCTGCTAGGGTCCCCCAGAGTAGGCAAAGCCACCCCAAGCCCTGCCTTTCCCCTTTCATCCCTTAGGATGAGGCCTCCCCGGGAGGCTCACTCCTCAGAGTGAGCCCCAGGAGCCCCCCAGCATCCTGAATCCTGGGACCCACACAAGCTGAGGGCACCAGGGACCAGCCAAGACAGGACGGTAAGCCAGAGAGTGACATCTACTTTCTTTTGTAGAAAAAACAACAACCAGAAAACTGAATATTTGTTTGTCATTGTTGAGTGGGGTCAAGCTCCTGAGCACCAAGACTTGAGTATGGAAATGAGACAAGGTGTCGGCTCCACAAGTGCCACCGTCAGCTGTTAGTGCTTCGCAACTTAACAGTGAGTTCACCCGCGTTCTCTCCCGAGCGTCACAGCTGTTGTCTTCATCTCACGAAGGAGTAAATGGAGGCTCCGAGAGGTTGCGTGATTTGCCCAGGGTTGCACAGCTAGGACAGACGATCCCAATCCAAGCGCCTTGGCGCCGAAAAACTGGCTCCGTGAAGCTGCTGACAGCATTTCTGAAACGACGACGTGCTACCCAAGTCCGCGTTCATCATTATTAGCGCTTCCGCCACATGGAGCCTGGCCCGGAGCCCCGAGCAGCCCGGCCGCAGTGCCCCTGGCGCGGCGGGGACAGCCCCTGGCCAGGGCTCCCGGCGGGTCCCCCCTGCTTTCACGTGGCCGTGCGCACCGTCCGGCCGCCCTGACTCCACGCGCGTGAAGAGACGCCGGGGCCCGGGGGGCGCGGGGCGCGGCTGGGCGGCGCGGAGGGACCGGCCCTGGGGCGCGGCCGGTCAGGCTCCTCGGATACAGCCTTGGCGTCCCCCGAGGCTTGTGCTGAACGTGAATTCCCGTTTCCAAAGTGTCGGGAGAGATGGGGTAACGCAGAAGACGTGGAGGGGAAAGAGGGGGAGAGTCAGACACTCCCTGGGAAACATCGACGTGTACACGGCTGAGAAACACGCGGGCTGCGTTTCCCCAAAGGCCGCGTGGACCGAAACATGAAAGGGCAAGGGGGGGGGGGGGTTGGGTTTGTGGATAATCGGGTGTCCCCCCCACCCCCCGGCCTATGTCTGGGGGAATCTTGCCGCCAGCGAAACCACTTAAAACATCCTGAGCTCCGAACCAGACGTGGGGTCATCCCAGGGA
>PVJL010018735.1:0-15298 GCA_004026885.1 Lyroderma lyra | reverse complement strand
ATAAAGAACTAATAAGACTTAACAACAAAAAAACAAACGAACTAATTAAAAGTGGGCAGAGGAACTAAACAGACACTTCTCCCATGAGGAAATACAAATGGCGAGCAGACATATGAAAAAATGCTCATCCTCATTAGCTATCAGGGAAATGCAAATCAAAACCACAATGAGATACCACCTCACACCTGTGAGAATGGCTGTTATCAACAAGACAAGGAATAACAAGTGCTGGAGAGGATGTGGAGAGAAAGGAACTCTGGTACACTGCTGGTGGGAGTGCAATCTGGTACAACCACTGTGGAAGACAGTGTGGAGGTTCCTCAGAAAATTGGGAATGGAGCTACCATGTGACCCAGCAATCCCCCTTCTGGGGATCTACCCAAAAAACTTAAAAACCTTTGTCCGCAAAGACTTATGTACCCCAATGTTCATCCCAGCGCTGTTCACAGTGGCCAAAACATGGAACCAACCAAAGTGCCCTGCGACAGATGACTGGTAAAGAAGCTGTGGTACATATACACAATGGAATATTACTCAGCTGTAAGAAAAGATGAAATATTGCCATTTGCGACAAAATGGATGGACCTGGAGATCATCATGCTAAGTGAAATAAGCCAGACAGAAAAAGCAAAGAACTATATGACTTCACTCATATGCGGAATATAAAACTGAAAGCAACAAAGAAAAAACAAACTAACAAAAAAACCCATGGACCCAATCAATAGTTTAATGTTTATTTGGGGACAAGTGAGGAGGGGAAGGGAGATGAGGAAGGGGTTGGCAGAAGAGAAAGGGGAGGCTAACCAAATACATGGTGATGGAAAGAGCACTCACCCTGGGTGGTGAACTTATTATACAACAAGCTGACAATGCACTGTAGAATTGTACATCTGGAACCTATGTAATTATTGCTAACCAATGTCACCCCAATAAGTCTAACAAAAATAAAATCATCTTAGGGGTATCACCAGCTGATAATATTCCCAAATTACACAGTTACTTCTAGTTCTTAAAAAAAATTATTCTCCTCCAATTCCTGGTATGAATAGTTTTAAGCAGGGTTTTTGCTAATGGGTCATGGAATGAAGCAAATTATACCATGTGCTCCCCTTTGTCACCCTGCCTCCAAATCAGGTCTCAGGGAACACCCCCAAGGGACTAGAAAAGAGACTTAGTCATGAAAGGGCAATATATGGCCTGAAGCGGGTATATGGAATAAAGGAGGGCAGTTTTGCCTACTTTGCTTGAGGATTTGAAGAAGTAGTTGTGGGCAGGTGGAATGTGAGTCTTGGTCTTTGTTAAAAAACAAAACAAAACAAAGAAAGGTTGGTTGACATCATGTGCTCTCTCTGGTCACCTCTGAGTTTCTACCACTCATCTTTGCATCCCCTGAGCCCCACCTCCAGGGCTTGAGACCTGGTCATTTTGATTCATTACATAAAAGAGAGCTTGGTTAAAGGTGCTACTTGAAAGTTACAGGGTATATAAATATTCTGTGCCTGCCAACAATCCAGTGGTTAATCTCAAAACCAATGCTTAGAGAAATTACCCAATTTGGCCCAGGTCACGGAAGAGTGAAGATGGAATTACACCTCATACCTGTTTGACTCCAAAGCCAAGAGGCTTTCCACTGCATTTTCTTGTCCTTGGGGCAAGAAGTTTTTATGAGAGGATGAGGTAAAGGATGGGTGAATTTAGAGTCAGACCAAGCCTAGGTAAGTTCATTGTAGGGATCTCTAGAAAAATGTAAGGAAACATGGGCCCCAGCCACAAGGCAGCTGGGGGAGAAGGACAAGGAGAGGGAGGGCACAGAGATAAACATCATTTACTCCAAAATCTTGAACACCATGAAAAAGATTCTGATCTCTGGGCATTACTAGATGCTACAGAAATTAAATACTATACACAGCTCCCACATTTTTTCTTTTATGACATTTTAATCTGATGGAAGATCTATATTCAAATTCTGCACTCATTTAATTCTTCATCTTGTTTGAGAAGCAGTTAGTAAAGGAAGATAAGCTAATTTGTCATAGGTGGTCAAACACTGTAAAAGTTTGCACATTGAGTAAGGTGCCAAACCAGAGCGGCAATTTATTTCACACAGATCATCAATGGGATCACCTCTGGCCATGTCTTTCCTAGTCTGTATAAGAAATAGGTAAAGAGAGTCAAAATGTACAAACTTTCAGTTATGGACTAAATAAGTCCTGGGGGAGTAATCCACAGCATGGTGACTATTGTTAATAATGCTATATTGTATATTTGAAAGTTGCTAAGAAAGTAGATCTTAAAAGTTACCATCACAAGGAAAAAAGGTAACTGTGTATGGTGATAGATGTAACAAGTCTTATCATGGTGATTGTTTTGCAATATATGCAAACATCAAATCATTATGTTGTATACCTGAAATGAATATGATGTTACATATCAATTATACCTCAATAAAAAAAAGAAATAGAGACCCACAGGTCACTTACTGATACAGTAGTTCATTTACAATTTGTCATAGAGTTCCTCCATGCCTGTGGATCTGATAGAGCAAAGTGAGATTGTGTATTAACTAATTTAAACAATGTACCTTAAGTAAAAAATTAGCTCCAACCAACCAACAGTTAAATAGAATGTACAAGGCAATCAGAGAAATATGAACACTGACTATATACTTGATGATGTTAATGAATTCAGCCTCTTTCTTTTGGTATAATAAAGATATTGTGTTAAGTTCTTTAAAAGAATATTTATCTTTTAAAGTTACATACAAAAATATTTGTAACAAGTTGACAATGCACTGTAGAACTGTATGCCTGAAACCTATGTAATCCTTGCTAACAGATGTCACCCCAATAAGTCTAACAATAAAAATGAATTAAAAAAAATATTTGTACACAGAATCTGATACACAGTAGACACTCGGTAACTATTGTTATAATTGTACAGATGAGATAACATGATGTCTGGAATTTGCTACAAAATGATTTAGTGGTAGAGAAAGGGGTGGAGAAAAAGGAGGAGGATAAAAATGAAACAAGATTGGCTCTGGGTTACTAATTAGAGAAGCGGGGTGAAGATTACATGGAGGTTCATTATACTGTGCCCTCTCCTTGTGTTTATGCTTAAAATCCTTTATTTAAAAGTATTGTTTTCCTTTAAACAGATCTAATCAGTGTGACATCATGGAAATTTCAAGGACTTTGGAGTCAGGTAGACCCCTGAATACAGGTACTGGTCATTTTCACTAACCAGTTAGGGAGACTGAGGCAAGAGTCTTAAACTCGGGAGTTCCCTGGTGGTGTAGTTAGGCTTTGGCGTTGTCAATGCTGTGGCCTGGGTTCGATTCCCAGCCAGGGAGCTACCCACATTAAAAAAAAAAAGAAAAAAGATTCTTAAACTCATGGAACTGCTTCTTCATCTTTAAAATGATGAGACGAACGTGTACCTTACAGGATGTTGAGAATTAAAGAAATCCTATCTCTAAAGCACCTAGCACAGAATCTGATACACAGTAGGCACTCGGTAACTATTGTTATAACTGTACAAGGTATTGGAGAAGTGGACATTTCCAAGCAGCGCAGGACAACATGTTCTGAGATTTCGATGGAAATAAATCTCAAAGCAGAATAAAGTGAACTAACAAAGAGGAAGAGGTGGTGCCCTTTCATAGAGAGCCTGAGGTGAGAGCTGATCTTCCTAAGCAACAAGACAATTATTTGGAACACAAAAGGGAACAACTTTGTATTTACCTCATTTCTAAGGTAACCATTGTACCACTAGTGAAACAACTCAGGCACAAACTGGACAGGCTTTGAAAGGTCTTGGATTCCATTCTGCTTCAATATTGAAATGAGAAGGAGCAAAGAAGTATGTCCTTGGCTGGGGAAGAGGAAAATAAGATCCAGAATTTATATATATATATATATATATCTTTCTCTAATTTCAATTTGTACTGCTTTCAGTTCTTCTATGCTTAAAAAAAGGGATTCTTATTAGACAATTGTGATTAAAATTTGTTCTTTCTTCTAGAATAACAAATTGCTGAGTTCACCATCCAGCAACTCAAACCAGAACTCCAGTAGATACACTCAATTCCTGTTCCCCCTCTCCTCTCCTCACCCCTACACACTAGTAATTGATTCCCAAGTCCATCGGTTTCATCTCTCAGATATCTTTTGAATGTGTCCCCTAATCTATACTTTCACTTTCACTGCCTTAGGCCAGGCCCTTAGCAGCCCACAATTAAATTTCTGCAGCAATCATCAAACTGGCTTCCCTATCTCTAGTTTCTTCTTTCTTCAAATCATATTCTAGGGAGTTCCCTGATGGTGTAGTGGCTTAAGGCTTCGGCGTTGGTGCTGTCAGCGCTGCGGCCTGGGTTCGATTCCCAGTCAGGGAGCTACCCACATACCAAAAAGCAAAAAAAAACAAAACAAAAAAAAAAAAAAAACAAAAACAAATCATATTCTAGAATGCTAGCAAAATGGCATTTTAACACTCAAATCTGATTATGTGATTACTCTGGGTAAAACACTTCAGTAGCTCCCAACTGTCTATAGACGTCCAAGCTCCTTAGCATGGCATACACAGACCTTTGTCTACTTGTCTAACCACATCTCCTTCTTGTCTGTGCATTCAAATGCACCTTGTTCCTTCCTCTGTAGCCACACTAAGTGACTTGTCATTTTCTCCAAGTTCCATGTCCTCTTCTGCTGCTATTTGTTTTTGCGTATGTAATTCCCCCTCTTTAGCAAGACATTAGTCCCTTGTTTATTTGACAAACCTGGGCCACACTTCAAAACACAGCTTGAATGTCCTTTGTTGTCAAGTTTACCCTTTCAATGCTGTTGCTCACAGCCACCATATTGAGTTAGACACTCCATTCTCTGAGCTACTTGCATGTGCATGCAATATTCCTATTTTAAAACATTTTAACAGTAATTTCTGTGTGTGTGTGTGTGTGCGTGTGTGTGTGCACTAGTTCATGAGCTCCTGAAGAACAGAAATCATAGCTTACATGTTTATCTCTCTCTCCTTAAGCCCTACCCAGTACCTGGCACAGGGTAGGAATATGTGGAATGAATGAAGGGAATAAATTAAGCATAAAGAAAGTTAACAACCATAATACAATAAATTACTGTGCTTGAATCCTTCAGAAATATTTATCCTTCCTAGAATTCACTGGGTGCCTTGGGACCTTAGGTTACTCCTGTCTAGAACACCTTTCTCTTCCTTGGTTCATCCTGTTTTAGGCTTAGACTGATAGGCAGAGTTCCTACCTCCGCCCTTGGATGCCCATAGGTCTCTTACACGAACATGGACTCTTATTAGACTCTTACACTTTACAGTGTGTGCCACAGAGCCTAGATATGCCCGAGGTATACACCCTGAGGTCTCATAGACCCAGACATTTGAACATGCAGATGCTTTTGTGGGCTTCTGGGTTTCTTCGAAATTAAATTTCTAGCTTGAATCCCGGGTTTCATCTCAGCACAAGTTAGTCAGCTTTTTCACTTGTACTCAAAATCTTTTTCTTACTTGATGACCATTTTTAAAAGTCAGACTTATTGAGATATCATTACATAGAATAAAATTCGCCTTTTTTGGATGTAGAATTTTATGAATTCTGACAAACACTTCCAGTGATATAACTACCACCACAGTTAAGGTATAAAACATTTCTACCACCCCAAAAATTCTCATGTGCCCCCTTTGTGGTCAATCCCCAGCTTATGAATGTCTTTATAGTTCTAACGATTCCAGAGGGTCATATAAATTGAAACATACAACATGTTGATGAACATTGGGTTGTTTGTAATTTTTTGGTGGTTATAAATAAAGCTGCTATAATCATTCGTGTACGAGTCTTTGGACATACATTTTTATTTCTTTTAGGTAAAAACCTAGAAGATCCGTTGAGTCATACAGTCAGCATATGTCTAACTGTATAAGGAACTGTCACACTGTTTCTTCACCATTTTACATACCGCCCGCAGTGTACCATGGTCCCAGGGGCACAGTGTCCTTGCTAGCACGGACAGATTTACAGTGATACTTCTCACCATGGTTTCAACTCACATTTTCCTAATGACTAACAATTTTCTGTCTTTATTCACCATCTCTGTTTCTTGCTTTGTGAAATGTCTCTCCAAATATTTTGTCTATTCTTTTCATGGTATTGTCTGTTTTCTTATTATTGAATTGTCAGAGATCTTTCTTTATGAAGGAACTCAGTCCTCTGTAAGTCTTTTATAAGGAGTGTTTTATAAATTTTTTTTCCAGTCTGTGGCTTCTCTTTCATTTTTTTAACAGTGCCTTGAAGAATACATGGTTTTTATTTTTTTATCAAGTTCCATTTGTCAACTTTTTCTTTTCTGGTTTGTACTTTGGGGATGCTATTTAAGAAATTTTTGCTGTTTTCTTCTAGAAATTTTATGGTTTGGGTTTTACACTTAAGTCTCTGATCCATTTTGAGTTAAGTTTGCAATATGAGGTGAGGTATAGGTTGAAGTTCATAGTTTTTTACTCATGTATGACCAATTGTTCTAGCATTGTATATATATTTTTAATGAGTTAATTTGAGCCAAACTAATGACATATGCTGAGGAGTAAGGTCTCAAATGCTGCAGAGAATAACAGTTTTACAGCTTCTTATAAATCTATCCTTTTAAAAATAGACTTAAAGTCTATCCTTTCTTTGTTGAATTACCACAGCAGTTTGTCAAAAATCAATTGACCATACCATAGATTGTTGTACATCTGGATTCTAATTCCAACATTTATTGTAAAGGGACAGACAAGAAAGATTTTAGTCTTTGCAGGCCATACAGTCTTCGTTGTAACTACTTAACTCTATAATTGCAGCACAATAGCAGCCATAGACAATACCTCGACAAATAAGCCTGGTTCTACTTCAATAAAACTTTATTTACAAACAGACAGCAGGTCAGATTAGACCTCCAGGCTGTAACTTGACAACTCTTGCTTTAGTCTGTTCCATTGATGTGTGTCTATCCCTTTGCCAGGACCACATTGTCTTGATTACTGTGGCTTGTACATTTTCAAATCAGGTAGGAGTGTGATTCTTCCAAATTTTTTCTTCTTTTTTATAATTATTTTGGCCATTCATTTGCTTTAGTTATCCTTTTGCAGAATTGTTTTGACTATCCTTCACTTTTCCATGCAAGTTTAGGATATACTTCGTTTCTATAAAAGAAAAATTCTGCTGGAATTTATATTAGGATTGCACTCAATCTATAATTAATTTGGGAGTAATTGGCATTAACAATATTGAGTGTTTCGATTTCTGAACACAGATACTTCTTTCTTTAGAGATTTTTATTCTATCATCTATGTCTTCTAGTTTTCGGCATATAAACTTTACACATATTTTGTTAGATTTATACACAAGTATTTAATGATTTTAGTGCTATTGTGAAGTGATCATTTTAATTTCAATTTCCAATTGTCCATTGCTAATATATAGAAATACAATTGATTGTGTAGTGAGGATGTATCTGGCAACCTTTGTAAATTCACTTAGTATTTCCAGTAGCTATTTTGTAAATTATTTGGGATCTCTTACATAAACAATTGTGTCACCTGTAAATAAAGTTTTATTTCTTCCTTTTTCAATCTCTTTGCATTTTTTTCCTTTCCTTATTGTATTGGCTATGACTCCAGGAAGGTGTTGAATAACAGTGATGAGAGTGTATAATACTTTTTTGTTTTCAACCTTACAGGAAAGCATTCAGTTTTTCAGCATGAATTATGATATCAGTTGTATGTTTTCCATAGGTGTCCTTTATTAAGTTGAGGAAGTTCCTTTCTATTTCTAGTCTACTTAAGAGCTTTTATAATGAATGAATATTGAGTTTTTGAGTGCTTTTTCTGCATCTATTGATCATATACTTTTTCTTCTTTACTGTATTGATATGGTAAATTACATAGATTTGGTGTTAGTATTAAGCCACCTTGCCTTTCTGAGATGATCGAAATGATTCTCCAATGATCAGGATGCTGGATTTGATTTGCTAATACTTTGTTGGGAATTTTGGGGTCAATGTTTATGTAAGATGCTGGTCAGTAGTTTTCTTACAAAGGTTTTTGAGTGGTTTCAGTATCAGGATAATGTTAGCCTCATGAAATGAATTTCCAACATCAAGAAAAATTAGAGCTTTTCAATTTTTACCCACTTACTTGATAAACATACTTAAAAATCAAAGAACCTCTTAAAGGGGTTCCCTATACTAGCATACCTCATTTTTATTTATTTATTTATTTTTCTTTTTTGCTTTTTGGTATGTGGGTAGCTCCCTGACTGGGAATCGAACCCAGGCCACAGCGCTGACAGCGCCAACGCTGAAGCCTTAAGCCACTACACCATCAGGGAACTCCCTAGCATACCTCATTTTATTGACCTTCATTTTAGTATAAAAGAGTATGCATTGACAAATGTCTTTAGGATATGGATGCCAAGAGGTAATCTAGACATACTCATTAGTGCAGTAACTAGATCCAAAACTCCATCTCCCTTGGGGTTAAGGAAAAAACTCTAAGCCTTAGTAAAACTGTGTCTTATTGTACCTCACTAATCTCTTGTTTTGGGACTAGCCAAAAATTACTTGTTAAAACCAAATGAGTCTGGGTCTATGTACTTGCTACTCTAAATTTGTCCTCAAAAGAAAAACAAAAACAGATTATCTTGGAGTTCCCTGGTGGTGTAGTGGCTTAAGGGTTCAGCGCTGGCGCTGTCAACGCTGCAGCCTGAGTTCGATTCCCAGCCAGGGAACTACCCACATACTACAAATAAGTAAATAAATAAATATTAACAAAAAAAAAAGATTATCTTATACTAGAATAGAATCTCCTTATGGATAGGATATAGATATATATATAATCATATTCATCTTTCATTCACAATGTTCTCACAAAGCTTAGGAAATCTTGGGCATTAACATAATTTATTTAATGCATGATGAACACTTTAAAATTAAAACAAGGCTTTTTTTCTTGTACAAAATACCTCTTATATCAGAATAGAATAGTCTCTGAAACACATAAATGTCATAAATACTAAAATTTAAATCTATCACTGCTACTAGAAGTATTCAATTTGTCTTTGGGTTTCATAGGAGAAAACCAGATGTTATTAAATACAAGTAATGATTACTGTTGGAATTTTTTCTTTACACGAAGGCTTTAATAACCCTCAAGATCATGTTGAAAGCTTAATAGTCTCAAGTTGCCTGCTACATTATATATCAGGAGTTATAATATTGTTGTAATATTGTTGGTGATACATATTCCTTTTGTAGAAATGTCTTTACTTAAGCTTTGAAATCTCTTTAACTTTCAAAATAACCACAATTTTATACTAATTGTAGCTCTGTGTCTGTGTTAGTAAGAGAAGAAAAAAATCTACGTGATGTCTTTTTTTTTTTTTTAATTCACTTTTATTGTTAGACTTATTGGGGTGACATCTGTTAGCAAGGATTACATAGGTTTCAGGCATACAATTCTACAGTGCATTGTCAACTTGATGTATAATAAGTTCACCACTTAATGTGACTTCTCTTTCCATCACCTACGTGATGCCTTTTTAATATATATGCACATGATGTATCACGACAAAAAAAAAAATGACATTTTTGAATCCCATGCCTTCAGGCTGGTTGATCAGTTAGTTGGGCTATGCTACAATGACATCTACTGGCACAACCAGGACTGAGCACTCAGATGTAACAAAAATGACAGAGCAGTCTTCAGGTCTTCCTCTATGATCACTGGTTGATAAAATGAATTACACAAGTCTGACTTTCTCAAGAACAGAGATCACATATTTTTTACCTCTATAGCTCCAGTGCCTAATACTGTATTTGTCACATTAAAGATGCTCCAAAATGTGTTGGATGATCATGAAAGTATCTGCCTGTAGTCTAACACTTAAAACAGCATGGTATCTGAACAATACTGATTCAATTAGAGTGATTTAAATTTAAAAATAATAATAAAATTCTCTAAAAGAAAGGCTTTTCATTTTTGTGGTTGATAAACCTCTTAAATTCTAATAATAAAAATGCTCCATGTTCCAGAAAAAAGTCACACAGAATTTTACATACAGTTTCATGGAGATCCTAAATCCTATCTCTCAACTCCAGGTTAAGAACCTGGATTAGGAGTCAGCAATATGTTTTTTCAACACTTTGAAATGCATGTGGACAAGTTCATACAATAAGATACCACTATGTGCCTGTCAGAATGGCTAACATCTAAAACATTGACAACACCGAAAGCATATGGAGCAATAGGAACTCTCATTCATTGTCTGTGGGAACACAAAATGTCAGAAGACAGTTTGGTTTTTCCTCACATATGACGGAGCAATCATGCTTCTTGGTATCTACCCAAATGACTTGAAAATTTATGTCCACATAAAACCCTGCATGCGAATGTTTACAGCAGTTTATTCGTGGTTGACAAAACTTGAAAGCAACTAAGATGTCCTTTAGCAGGTAAATAAAGAACTGTGTACACCTAGGCAATGGAATGTTACTCAGCAATAAAAAGAAACCATCAAGTCGCAAAAAGACATGGATGCACCTTCAATGTATACTGTTAAGAGAAAGAAGCCGGTCGGAAAGGGCTACATGTTACATTATTCCAACTACATGACCTTCTGGAAAAGGCAAAACTAAAAAACAGAAAGGTTAAGTGGTTGCCAGAGGTCCGTGGGCAGGGAGAGATGAATAGGTGGGGAGCAGGGACCTTCAGGACAGTGAAACTGTTCTGTATGATACTGTAATGGTGGACAGATGTCATTATACATCTGCTCAAACCCATAGAATGCACAGCACAAAGAGCAAACTCTAATGTAAACTATGGACATTAGTTACTAAAAACTTATCAGTGTTGGCTCACTGATTGTAACAAACGTATCACACCAATGCAAGGTGTTAATTTAGGACAAACTGTGAGGAGTGTGGGTATATAGAAATGCTCTGTACTTTCTGGTCTGTGTTTCTGTGAACCTAAAACTGCTCTTAAAAGAGTCTATTATCTTTTTTAAATAAAAAAAAAAGTAAACTTCTATCATATTGAAACATAATAGGATCTATTTGATGCAGTTAAAAAAAAAAAAGGATGCAGTCCCATAAGAAATGAATTGAACAGGTTTGCATTCCAATTTTTTGCTACAGCATTTTAAGTGACACACAATCTATGCCAGAAGTTTATTTTATAAGTGTTCATGTAATCAAGTCTCTCTAACAGAAGGTTAGTTTGCTATTCTAAGCCCAAAGGAGAAAAAGACTTTTTACTTAATCCTTAGGTTGAGAGAATTAAATACTTCATTTGGTGTGCTTTTCATTTTGATGTCCCTGAGGGCGGAGAATGACCTCTCTCTGAAAGTCCTATAAATCAACTGTGAATTGCTGGGGTGATAGAGGGAAGAAGGAAGACTCTATTACGGCTTCTGCGAAGAGCCCTCCCCACACCTAGCAAGCCACTGCCAAGGAATGTTTAATAGTTGGGTAGGGAGTTCTACTCCCTGGATCCTTGTGCAAAGCTGAAAATTGCTTTTGGTCTGTCAGTTCTGTTATAAGAAGGCTTAGGCTTTATAAATTGATTTCCATTTTGTCCCAGAAAGCAAAATAGCAGCATGGCAAATCATCACTCCTCTAAGCTCTCATCTGAACTCCTAATATTTATGTTGGGAGGGAGAGAATTCCCCTCCCCTCCCCTTCATAAGTCCATACAGCTGGACGAATAATAAAATAATGGACACAGTATGAGATCAACAGAAGAAAAACTCATTTAATATGAGCTCATGAGAGAATCACAATACGGTGCTCAGATCATAAAATGCGGCTCAAGTGTATGACCAAACCAGGCATTTAAAAAAATACTTTTTAAACAAAGCAACAATAAATTTGTGAGAAATCGACAGGACGGAGAAAGTTAGTGTTCATTAGAAAGGAAAGTTTAAGCAAGGTTTGGGCTTGGGTAGTAAATTAGTAAAGACATTACAAGGGTTATTTATACACTTTTTTGACTCTGTATTTTATACGTCTTGTGATAAGATTTTCTCTCAGCCCTGAGGAGCAGGGAGAGAGCCTGTCATGGAGATTTATTCCCTGCATTTAGAGAGACAAAGTAGAGTTATAGAGCTCCTCCCGCTCCTGCTGCTTGTCAAGTGCTTTTAATTCAAAATAATCAATATGCTATTGTGGGGTATCTTGGAGTGGGCCACCCTGGGCCCTGACGCTTAGCAAAGAGTAAGTATTTTTAGGCCAGCTCCATGAAGTTCAAAGGGAAGTGGACATTTGGGCAATGGTTGAATAATTTCAGAGCAGCCACTTGTCTTTTGGCCTGAGTTATTTAGAGTTTGGGCCTGTTACAATAAAAATCTCACAAAACAACAACTTGCTTCTGCCTTCACTCAGACCTTACCCAACAGAAAAACAATTAATTGTAAGATAAGTTCATAGCCATAAATGTTTACATTATTCAAATTAAAAATACCGTTTAGGTCTGATGCTATTAAATGTGCTTGGTTTGTACCTAAGGAAAAGACCCTGTTCCAAATGAATACAGAAAACTAAAGGTCAATCTCCACACCCCCTTCGGAGTCCTCCCTTGCTTTTAGCTTGCTCAGGGAGTAACGTGGTACAGATACTAAAGTCTTGTCCACCACGACTTCAGGAACCTTTCTGATGGAGAGAGGAGACCACTGGAGATGTGGGGGGCCTTAGAGAGTCTCCTGCTCTAAGATCTCCACCAGCCTAAACCTTGTTAGGAATGCATTTCTCTACCTTTGTAAATTGCAGTTCCTTCCAGCCACTCACCATAAATTGCAGGTGTAGAGGCCCTAACACCATCAGGTGAATACATTTGTCACATTTCCCTCCTCTGTAGCATCTGGCCAAGAAAAGGGCCCCCAAGAAATGATGTAATCATGTGTAGCTGTTGGGGATCTGGAGGAGTAATTTGGGGGTGGAGTATCGGGGCACTGAGGGGGTGAAGAGGGTTGCCCAAATGCACCATAACAGAACTTCTTTTTTTTTTTTTTTTTTTTTTTTTGTTGTTGTTGGCTCTCTGGCTGGGAATTGAGCCCAGGATTCGGAGGTGGGAGCCCCGAAGCCTAGCCACTGCACCACCAGGGATCCCCCTAGAGCGGCACTTCTGTCTCTGGGTGTTTATTACAGACAACAGCAGTAACGACTCATCCATCTTTGCCTCCTACTTGGTATTCAGATTTCTTTGTTGAAAATTTCAGAGGATAAAATACCTGGTGGATAATTATGATCACCTTTCCTAACATTTTCCCCTTCTTTTAGTACTAAATGTTTTACATGCTTGGGGCATTCTTTGGTCAAATGAGATGCTATCCTGAGATTTAGTTATCTTTGAGGTAGAGGAGTCTGAGTTGCTACACATAAAGCAGCATCAGCCTCACATTATTAAGTCACTTGGTATCAATCAGACCTATCGACAAACAAGATGATGATTATAGGGAAGGAATAATGTTGTAGATATAATACTAAAACAGGTCATAGTCTTACAACATACTTATTAACACAGCCATATATTAGGCACAGAGTGTCCAGCATTTTGGACCAGGTTACCCAGATGTTAAATAGCAGAGTTAGGATTCAAACACAAGCCCATCCGATTCAAAGCCTTCATTATTTCCACATCTTCTCAATGACCCTCTAGGTTTCCACCAGTATTTTAAGTGCTTTATATCCATTAACTCATTTAATCTTTCTGTAGCTCTGTGCAATAGATGCTAGTATGATCCCAGTTTATACATGGAGATGCTGAGGCAGTGACAGGTGAAATAACTTGCCTAAAGTCATGCAACTAGGAAGGGGTAAAGCTTGGATTTGACCCCAGGTAGCCTTGACAATATAATAATGCTTCTCTAAAACTGTAACTTGAAATTTGTCTTCTTACAAATGCACCTTGAATTCCTTCCCCATGGTAATCAGTTTCAGCCATTAGGAAATACCTGTCTTCCCACTCCCTTTCCCCATCCTGGCTCTTCATCTGTAGTAGATGAATGAGGTCAGGAGCTTACCGAGAACAGAACACCAATAGTCACTCAGCAGGCTTGCTCTGAGTCAGTTGACAGGATTCAAAGTTGTGTAAAATTGGACAAGACCTATAACCTCTCTCTTATTTATCTCATCTGTAAAATGGAGATATTCAACCCTGTTTCATGAAATTGTTATGAGGATGAAAAATGTATGTGTATAAATATTTTCAGCCCAGTGGCTGGCATCACTCAGTAAATGGTTATTATTATTAATTATCATTACTATTGTAATTTTACTGTGTTACTATTGTACCAGGAACACAAAACATGATGATGAGAGTGCTTGCCAGTTTTAGTTACATATTTTTGTGCTACTTCAAAAGAGAGGCACTCACACTTCCAATCCTGTGGGAGATGACTCACTGTTCTTTCTTCAAAAACATTTGAAGCACAGTAGTAAGAATTTGGAACAATAGTCCACTTTATGTTAAAACACCGTGTACCAGAGAGTGGCAGTTATTTCTCACAAGTGCAAAGTCAGACACTTGAACCCAAATATTTGCATTAAGCCAGGGGGCAAGAATGGCAGAGAGGCATTAGTTATTAAGGAGGATCTCCTCCAACACACAAGCACAATGACTCAGCACAGTCGCCCTGCCCATGCAGGTCCGTGTTGTGAGCCTTTGGCATAGAATCCTGTAGCAGACTCTGTGAATCCAACCACCTCTCCTCTCTTCTCCATTGCTACTATAATGCCAACTCTGTTCGAATATCAGGCAGCAATGTGCTCAGGGCAGGTTGATTCTGCCTCTAAGAATGAACCATAATTGGCCTAGGCCAATCATGGTGTTCTCATTTCCCTTTCCTTACATTGGTTTAAGGATGAATTTATTATAAGAAAAAATCAGCTGAGGGTTCTTAAAAAGATTTTCTTCCCCAACAAAAGAGTCATATGAGAAGAAAATTCTTTCCTTTTGCGAATATTGTCAGATGAGAGTGTAATGTTTTAAAGGTAACCATGAAGAGAAAGCCGAGAGAATTGGAGCCTATCTGACCAAGAGCCTAATCATCATTAAATCTTCTGGAACCTCCCACCTCTAGACTTCTTTTTATGTAAGATAATAGGGCCCTATTATTTAGCCGGGTTTAGTCAGATATTTTGTTACTTGCCACCAAAAGCTTTGTAATTAATTCAAATGATAATCCATTAGGTTCTAAACTAAAATCATTGATGTGTGAGGGTAGGAGAATCCTAAAGCTCTCTAC
>PVJL010018734.1:0-15284 GCA_004026885.1 Lyroderma lyra | reverse complement strand
CCCCTCCCTAACCCACTCGTCCCCAAATAAACATTAAACTATTGATTGTGTCCATGGGTTATTTGTTTGTTCATTTCTTTTTTTCTTTGCTTTCAGTTTTATATTCCGCATATGAGTGAAATCATGCAGTTCTTTGTTTTTTCTGTCTGGCTTATTTCACTAAGCACGATGACCTCCAGGTCCATCCATTTTGTCGCAAATGGCAATATTTCATCTTTTCTTACAGCTGAGTAATATTCCATTGTGTATATGTACCACAGCTTCTTTATCCAGTCATCTGTCGCAGGGACCTTTGGTGGTTTCCAAGTTTTGGCCACTGTGAACAGCGCTGCCATGAACATTGGGGTACATAAGTCTTTGCGGACAAAGGTTTTCAAGTTCTTTGGGTAGATCCCCAGAAGGGGGATTGCTGGGTCACATGGTAACTCCATTCCCAGTTTTCTGAGGAACCTCCACACTGCCTTCCACAGTGGTTGTACCAGTTTGCACTCCCACCAGCAGTTGGAGGGAAATCTTAACTCACATCATATCTTGTCATAGAAAAGTGTACTTCCCTCCTAAACCTTCTGCTGCATCTTATCTGGGTTGCCCAGAAGCAGATTCTGAGAGAAAGGCTTGAGAACAGGTGGTTTGTTTAGGAGGTGGTCACAGGAAGCTCTGCAGGGAGTGAGAAGGAGGATGAGGAAATGCGAGGGGGCCAACGTGAGGTACTGTCATGAGCAGGTTGCCACTACAGGCAGCTGGCCTGGAGCATCCCTCATGATCACCACCAGCAGGGGTGAGGAGATCGGGTTATTTAGTCACCCATGTCCTCTCATCATTGGCCAAGGGCTTCTCGTGATGTTAACTTCCCTGCTGAGCAGAGAGCAGCAGGTGCCTGCAGTGGGATGCCCATGAAGAAATACAGTGAGTGCTGAGGGGGCACGAGCAGGACACGTGTCTACTATACTGGGCATGCTCGTGCCTTGTCACATCACATGTTTAGTCTCCTAGATGATGAACCTAATAGAATGATATACCTAAACAGTCTGTGCAAATATAACAACCTTAAAATTGGAATGTCATTTGATCTGACATCCCTCCCAATACAGGAAACCCTGCTGCAACATCATTCCAAGCAAAAATCACCCTGCACTTCAATGATCCTGGGAAAGCAGGGTCACACCCTCCTGAGCCCCCCTCCCTTGCTGTGGAGAGTCCAGACATGAGACACAGTTACTCCATCTTATTTCAAAATGTGTCCCTCTATAGTTTATACCCAGGTTTTAGCCCAGGTTCTGACTTCTGGAGCCAGGCAGAAGAAAACCAAACCAAAGCAAGCATTTCGCCAGGTGTGGTAGGCAGAGTAATAGCCCCCACAAGATATCCACAACCTAATCCCCAGAACTTGTGAGTGCTACCTTATGTGGCAAAGGGGCTTGACAGATGCAATTTAATTAAAAAGCTTGAGATGGGGAGATGATTCTGGATGATTTAGGAGTGCCTAATGTCATCACAAGGGACTTTATGAGGGAAAGGTGCAGGGGTCAGGGGGTTGAGAGTGTTGCTTTGCAGATGGAAGAGGTCCAGAACAATGAAGTCCTCTAGATGCAGGAAAAGACGAGGAGCAGATTCTCCCTACAGTGTCCAGAAGTAACAGCTCTGTTGACCCCTTGATTTTAGCCCAGTGAGACTTCTGATTTTCAAACTGTAAGATGAATTTATGTTGTTATAAGCCACTAGATTTGTTACAGTATCCCCTGTGAATTAATACATAATCTTCATGGCAACCTTTGATGTATGCGAATCAATGTCTATGGCCCCCACACCCCAACTGTTCACCTTTCCAAACAAAATACTTTTTTTGAATTGTATGCCTGAAACCCATGTAATCCTTGCTAACAGATGTCACCCCAATAAGTCTAACAATAAAAATGAATTTAAAAAATAAAAATTAAAAAAAATAATAAATAAATAAAAGATAAAAAAAAATACTTTTTTTAACCACCTCTCACTAGACATCATTTCCAGGCTTTAGCAATTCTTGTCATCCTGCTCTGAAAACTCTCGAGTACTCCATGTCTAATAACCTTTCACATGGTGGTCCCAAGCAATGAATATATGACTCCATGTGAGATCAACTCAAGCCCAGAAAAGACCAGGGTCAGGCGTCCCTTGATCTGGGTAATGTCTCACTACTACAGTCAAATTTTGGCAGCCTCATTACACCAGCAACTGAAACCCTGAGTCTTCTCCACATGAAATGTTTCGAGCCTGTTCTCCCTCATCCTGTATGCATGCAGTTGAGGTTTTTAAGTCCCAAGTGCAAGATTTTACATTTCTTTTGTTCACCCCTTAAACTTTTACTTTTCTTCCTTAATTTCAATCTATTGCTTCAACCTATCTAAGTCATCTTAGAATCTGACTTACAGAGATAAGGAACCAAAATATACTCCCCTGCAGTAGCCCCATTCCCTGCTGTAGCCTCTCAGGTTCTCCCTCAGCCAGTTATGACTGACAGCTCTCCCCTTTCTTGATACCCAGGTCCTTAACATTTTAAGTGTTTTGCTAATGATCACTGAGGGAGTTACAGAGCAATGACTATGGAGAAATTAAAGGGATAGCAGAATCCTACAAAGTCCACAGAGTGGGCTCCTAGTCCACAGTTAAACCTTCTCTGACATGATCACTAGACAGCCCATGGAATAGCTCCTTGGCTTTAATTCCTGAAGATGGGTTTAATAGCCTTCTGTCACCCGTGATCTTCTCACACATGCACCCCCTCCTTTCCCTAAATGAGGTGTTACCCTGCAGAACTCCAAGTGCCTCCCTACTCTGATGGGCCGTTTACAGTTGAGGTCCCCAGTTTGTGAGAACCTTAGGTCACTAAGGGCTCTTTTGAGCACAGAACTAATCCTCCTTGGAAATTTCTTCATGGGTACCTATCAATGTTTCTAATTAATAAGCAGAAACTTAGCATTATTCAATTTTTAGTTGGGATTGTCCTCGAGTCATTAATAAAAATGCTAAATGGAATGGAACCAAGGACAGAGAGCTGGGGGCACATCTGCACTCCTTTTTCTGGCCTCACCCCCATTCAGTCTTGAGCATTTGGCTCCAAATCATCCCAAGATAAGCTCGTCTTACCCATATATAACTAGACAGAGACCGAGACAAATTCAAACCAAATCTAGTTTCCAGAATAATTAAGAATTCTTGCTACTCAACAACAGGAGATAACACATTTTTTTAAATGGGCTAGGAACTTGAAAAGACAGTTCTCCAAAAATGACATACAAATGGTCTGTAAGTACATAAAAAGGTGTTCAACATCCCAAATCATCAGGGAAATTCAAGTCAAGCCACAATAAGGTGCCAATTCATGCTCACTAGGATAGCTATAATCAGAAAGAAAAATAAAAGGAAATAGTAAGAGTTGGCAAAGATGTGTAGAAACTTGAAGCCTCGTACATTGCTAATGGGGGTGTAAATGGTGCCACCACTGTGCAAAACAGTGTTATGGTCCCTCAAGATGTTAAACATAGAATCACCAAATGACCTGGCAATTCCACATGTAGGTATATACCCAAAAGAATTGAAAACTGGCATTAAAACAAATAATTATACTCACATGTGCATACAAGTGCTATTCTCAACAGAAAAAAGATAGAAATAGCCCCAATGTCCATCAGTGGACAAATGGGTTAAACAAATTGTGGTATGCACATACAGTGTGGGAATGGTAAGTCATGAAGTAAATAATGATACAATGTGGATGAACCTAAACAAACATGCGAAGTGAACAACACTAGAGGTAGATCTGCAGAGACAGAAAGCAGATCAGTGGTGGCCAGGGACTGGGATGGGGGAAGCATATGCTTCAAGAGCACAAGATTTCCTTTTGGAGTAATGAACATGTTTTGGAAGAAGATAGAGGTGGTGGTTGCACAATATTTTAATTCACCAAATGCCTCTGAACTTTGCTCTTTAAAATGGTTGATTTTATGTAATGAGGCTTTTATCTTAATTTTTAAAAATCTGGTCTCCACTTTCAACCCAACAGTTTATCTTTATTTACCAAAACTGTATCGAAATGACCAAAGAAATAGAAAAATAAGAACTTCTCATAGTCTGCTTGGGCTGCTATACAAAAATGCCACAGACCAGCTTTGCTTCTCAACAACATAAATTCATTGTGCATAGTTCTGGGGGCTAGAAGTCCAATATCAAAGCGGTGGTAGACGTGGACCCCACTTCCTGGTTCATAGACAGCTATCTTTTCATCATGTCCTCACATGGAGGAAGGTGTGAGGGAGGGCTTTGTGGTCTCTTTCATAAGGACACCAATCCCACTCATGACAGCACGACCCTTGTGACCCCATCATCTCTCAAAGACCCCATCTCCCAAGACCATCACATTGGGGGTTAGGTTTCAACAATATGACTTTGCAGGGAATAGAAGCATCATTCTACAGCAGAGCCCTGTAAATGGCCGAAATAGACTGAAATGTAGAAGAATATCTGGGAGGTGTGGGGCCTCCTCTCTTAATAGATGGAAGAAAAAGTGGGTGGTAAAAACAAAATAAGACGAAAAGAGGCCCATGATCCATCCAAGAAAAAGATGGGCCCATCTGGGAAGTACGCAGGAAGGTTTCTCAACAGAGTCCATGAAAATCTCTAAGTCAGGGCAATGGGGACCCAGAACAAGGCAGTGGTGTAAGCAGCAGGCAGGATGCCAGCTGACAGTCCAGATAAAGTGCTTACGTGAGCTGCAGGCAGAATAATGGCCACGGTTACACCAGTAAATGACTTGGCCTAATCTAATCTGGGTAAGTAGAGAGGGGGGTTTAAAAATAGGCAGTAAGATTAGCAAGAAGGGGGCTCACAAGCACGATTTAAAGTCAGAGCCTCAGACTTCTAGCCCAACCCCAGTAACCCAAATTCACTGGATTTTTTTTCTCATTTATTTTTATTTTTCAATTACATTTGATATACAATATATATTAGTTTCAGGTGTACAGCATTGTGATGAGACATGTATATAACTTACAAAATCCTTATTCTGATACTTCTGGTTCCCATCTGACACCATACATAGTTACTACAATGTTATTGACTGTATGCCTTATGCTGCACTTTACATCCCTGTGACAATTTTGTGACTATGAATTTGTACTTCGTGATTTCTTCCCCCTTTTCATCCACCCCTCCTATGCTCCTCCCATCACCCAACTAATCTAGTACCCATCTGACACCACACAAAGTTATTGCAACATTGACTATATTCTCATGTTATACTCTATATCCCCATAACTATTACTTTGTAACAATCAAACTGAACTTCCTGATCTCTTCACCTTATTTCACTCCCTCCCCCAAACTTCCTCCCATGTGGCAACAAGCCACATGTTTTCTACATCTATGCATCTGTTCTTGTTCCACTTGTTTATTTTCTTCTTTGAATTTCACCTGTAAGCAAAGTCAACTTGCATCTGTCTTTCTCTGTTTGACACTCCACTCAGTGCAATGCCCTCCATGTCTTCAGATTGGAGCTTTTAATCCATTTAAATTGAAGGTAATTGTTGATGTGTACCTATTGCCATTTTATTGTTCATAATTTTGCTTCCCTCACCCATCTTAAAGCAGTCCCTCTAACATTCCTTGTAATACTGGTTTAGTGGTGGTGAACTCCTTTAGCTTTTTCTTATCTGGAAAGCTCTTTATCTGTCCTTCAATTTTGAATGATAGCCTTGCTGGGTAGAGTAGTCTTGGATGTAGGTCCTTGCTTTTCATCACATTGAATATTTTATGCCATTCCCTTCTGACCTGCAAAGTTTCTGATGAGAAATCAGCTGACAGTCTTATGGGAGCTCCCTTATAAGTTACTAGTTGTTTTTCTCTTGCTGTTTTTAGGATTCTCTCTTTGTCTTTAAACTTTGCCATTTTAATTAGAATGTGTCTTGGTGTGGGCCTATTTGGTTTATCTTATTTGGGACTCTGTGCTTCCTGGGCTTGTATATCTGTTTCCTTTGCCAGGTTACAGAAGTTTTCAGTCATTATTTCTTCAAATAGGTTCTCAATTCCTTGCTTTCTCTCTTCTCCTTCTGGTATTCCTATGATGCGAATGTTGTTATGCTTGATGTTGTCCCAGAGGCCCCTTAAACTATCATCATTTGGGGGGATTCTTTTTTCCTTTTGCTGTTCTGGCTGGATGGTTTCTGCTACCTTGTCTTCCAAATCACTGATTCGACCCTCTGCTCCATCTAGTCTGCTAGAGATGCCTTCTATTGCATTCTGAATTTCAGTTATTATAGTCTTCATTTCTGACTGGTCCTTTTTTATGGTTTCTATGTCCTTCTTTATGCTTGCTATCTCTCTGTTGAAGTTTTCACTAAGTTTCTTAAGCATCCATAAAATCATCATTTTGAGCTCTGTATCTGATAGGATGTTTGCCTCCATCTTGTTTAGTTCTTCTGGAATTTTCTGCTGTTCTTTTATTTGAAACTTATTTTTTGTTTCCTCATTTTGGATGCTTGTCTGTGTTTGTTTCTATGTATTAGGTAGATCTGCTGCATCTCCCAGTATTCCTGGATATTCTTATGTAGTAGGTGCCCTGAGGGCCTTGGCACTGTCTCCCTGGTCACCTGTGCTGGGTGCTCCTGTAGATTCTGGTTTGATGCCAGCGCTGTGCCTGGAGCTACTCAGCAAAAGTCTCAGAGCACACCAAGCTGGTCACTGCTAGCCTGGGGCCTGGACTTAAATAGTTTTCCAAGAAAGATTGCAATGCGGGTGGGGCTGGCTGCTCACAGGAGAAAGTGTCTCTGGCATTGGCAGAGTTGGGTGAGGTGGGGTCTCAGTGAGTCAGCAGGGTGGAGTAAATAAAGCTCACCAGACCAATCAGGTTCAGATTTGGCCGTGTGGGGGTGAGCACAACACAGGAAAGATGGCGCCCACCAGTTGGCTGCATGGGAGGAGGGCACACCCAAGAAAAATGGTGACTGTCCTCCAGCCATTGCTCCAAAGCCACATACGGCAGTCTGTTCCCTGTATGCCTCCAATGCACCCTGAGTCACCATCCCTCTGCTGGAGCCCAGGGTGAGTATCCATGAGTGACTGAGTCTATGCAAGCACTTTAGGAGGATGTCTGGTTTTCCCAGAGCCTTTCCATCCCCACTAGATGGTTGGAGTCCCCCCTATTTTTCACAGTAACATATGTGGGGCTCCTCTTCCCAGTACCAGTGCTCTGGGCTGGGGAGCCTGGTATGGGGCTGTGTCCCTTGCTCCTCTGGGGAAACCTCCATGGCTGGGATATCCCTTCTGATTCTTCACTGCCAGCAGAGGTTTGGCTGCTTTCGCGTCTGCACCCCTCCTACCAGTCTCACCGTGGCCTCCTCTTTTTTGCATCCTTAGTTATAAAGCTTCTGTTAGCTAGATTTTAGATAGTTCTCCATGTTGGTTGTTCAATAATTTAGTTGTAATTTTAATGTGCTCATGGAATGAAGCAGGCACAGTGTTTACCTACTTGTCATCTTGTATTTGTTATTTTTATAGAACCCAAAGTAAGAAGTACATTTATAGTGTGACCCAGGATATTCATGTATGCATGTTTCATTTTAAAATAATTATTCTTACTGCTTGTGACTCACTCTATTCTGGTCTAGTTTGTTTCATTAGAAAAGAGAGGAAGTTTCCTGGTGGTGTAGTGGCTAGGTTTCGGCGCTCTCAATGCTGAGGCCTGGGTTTGATTCCCAGCCAGGGAGCTACCCCCACCCCCACCAAAAAAAAAAAAGAAAGAAAAAGAAAAGAGAGAGATATGCTGACCACAACCCACTAAAGTGATTTAATACAGTTTAGGTCTCATGGTAACTCTACCACTATCTATATGCAGACACCCCTAATATCCTAAGATATCCCCAAGAGACTAGAAAAGGGGGTAGAGGCAGGGAAGTATCAGAAAGAGGAAAATGTATAGGTTTCAGGAACTCTTCCAGAACCCCAATATTCTTGCATCCCTCCATGGAGGATACATGCCAAGGACATGGGGATTTTTCACCCCTCTGTTTGAAGGGAGGCCCCTACTTGATCTGCTCCCAACAGATACGTAAATAGCTTTGTGCAAAGGGAGAAGGGAACTTCGAATGCCACAGCAGGGAAAAGGGCCAAAGGCATGAACTGGCAATCCACAAAAAAAAAGTGCAATATGTGTGACAAGGACACATTATCTTGAGGGTGTTCCTCAAAGAAAATAGCTTTTGAGAAAGTCTTTTTAAGTTCTGAATTAAAGCCCCTTTAATGTTCTTTGACAGACACAAGTAAAGCCTGATTCCTTTTTTTAATTACTTTGGGCTACTTGTCTGTGTTTCTCTGATTAAGCTCCCTCATGCTGGGCAATGGGGCCTTGTCTCTCACAAGAGTTACACAGATGAAGTGATGTTTAACTTCCCTCAAGATCAAAGGAATGTAGAATAAGTGACATTGTGAAGTCATTTAACCCACTGGATTGGAAAAGATGATAATGCCAGTGTTGGCAGGATTGTAAATGGGACCAAATTTCTCAAATGCAACCTGTTGTTATGTATCAGAATTCAAATCATACAGTCTCTCTGACTCAGCAACTCCATGCATACAAATTTATTGAAGAAAATAATTGGAAAAGTGTGAACATACAGTTACTGGAAGGTAAGACTCTGAAAGCAGACTAAATGGTCATCACTTTACTTACCACTTAATGTGGACCAGACACAAACAGAGCATTTAAAGACTTTATTTTAGTGTATCCCCATGTCAACTCTTGGGATACATGTTGTTACCTCCATTGCAGAGATGAAGAAATTAAGACAGGAAGTTTAAGTGACATGTCCAAAGTCACAGTGGGACTGCATGACAAGCTCATTCTTTGGTTGCAGAGTAGAACCCAACAACAACCTACTATAGACGTGTTTAAAAGCATTCATTTAATCAACAGGTATATGTTGAGTTTCTGCTATGTGCCAGGCACTGTTCTAGATGCTGAGGACACAGAGGTGACTAAAACAGACAAAGGTCCTTGCCCTCAAGTTGCTTGCAGCTGTCTGCACTGACATGAGAAGGTAGAATATGTGACAAATGGAACAATAGGTTAAACATAGTACTGTTACTCGAACACCACACTTAAGGGTATACACAGAGATGGATGCAATCCAGGAAGCAACCTGCCTTCTAGAACCTTGTAGGTGGGACTCCGAACTCTCACATGTGAATAGAAATGAGATATGAAACTAAATTCAGAGTGGTTGAATTGATCATCTATATAAATGAAATAGTTATTGAGCAGCTACTCTTTGCTAGGAATCTGCCTGGCCCTTGTCTGTACTGTAATATTCTCAAGGCTCCTACTCACAGTCCAACCAGAGCAAACACAGAGCGGGTGCATCAGAAATGTTTGTTGATTGAATAAATGAGCAAAAAGAAG
The DNA here is from genome assembly GCA_004026885.1 of Lyroderma lyra. NCBI lineage: Eukaryota > Metazoa > Chordata > Mammalia > Chiroptera > Megadermatidae > Lyroderma > Lyroderma lyra. The sequence continues at coordinate 5,854 of PVJL010018734.1, read as the reverse complement.
TAGGGTACATAAAAGGCATTAGGCTTTGGAAGAGAACACTTCCTTTCCCCCAAAACAGAAATATCTTTCTAATTTGTATTACAAAATTAACATCCTTGAAAGAAAAATCGAAACAATTTAGAAGTGTGGAAAGGAAAGACCGCTACCAAACAATCCCATCCTTTAGAACAAACCCTTGATCGTTTCACACATAATTTTCAGACTTTCAGCCATCCCTCTTCAAAAAAAGGTCTTCCTCATTATTTCCTGTCAGGGTGCCCTATCCATTCACTTTCTACACTTACCAAATTGTAGAATTACTTTGTTTTTTATCAGCTGACTTGTTCACTGTCTGTATCACCCCAGAAGAACATAACCTTCACACTTAAACTAAAAAACAAAGAAAATGAGCTTCACTCCATATAGTTAATGGCTGTTTGGAGACTGAGCTACAGAAATTTTTTTTTCAACTAAGGAGTAACAAAAGATATTCTTTGTTCTTCTTCATTGGGTCCATGCTTCCTGTATCTTTAAAGCTCGGATCTCTTGTGTCCGTGGTTTTTGAAGCTCTGGTCCAGAAGTCCTTATTTTTATAAATATCTCAGAGTCTATGGCTCAGTCTCCCTGTCCCTCGAATTCTAGGGCTGGTCTGAGGGCAAAAGGCCTAATCAAACCTGGGGTCTTTCCCTGCAGCATCCTGTCCCAGACTGGGGCCTCCAGTTCCCTGGAATGCCACTGTCAGGTACCAGTAACTGTGACTCCATCTGAAACGGGATATGTGTTTGCTAAAGATGTGAGAGCAAAAGCAATTAAAAAGGCATTAGTTGTGCTTTCGTGTCGACTTATATTCTTAAAACTAATTATTTGTTCATTAAGTCCTCCAGCCTTCATCAAGGGTTTTGTCACATCGAAATAGCTGATGCATTTGACTTCTGAGTATAAAAGAAAAGACTTAGCAGAAGCAAACTATGCTCCACAATTCTGAACAGCCTTGGTTTCTGGGATAATTGGGGCCCTAAACTTTTGGGTTAGAAATGAAAACATACATAATTCATGATTTGCTTATCAGCTCTTTGTGATGTGAAAATTAGCCAGAAGCTTTATCATCTTGACTTTTGCATGAATCTTTTTGATATGCTTCCAATTTTAGACATTTGACTACTCCAGAGGGATTGGATCAAAATTGTATCTTAATCACAGTCCTTCATTTTCTTTCTCACCTGAGATCCCATTAAAAAGAACGTGAAAGATCCACAAAAGGTATAAACCCACATGGATAGAGATAGCAGCAAGAGAGCCATCAGCAGACTAGAGATATAAACAAACCACTGAAAGCTTCAAAGTGGGAAGACATGAGATAACAGGTGAAGCAGTGTGCAATATATCACACTTAAGGGTATACATGGAGGTGGATGCAGCCCAGGAAGCAATCTGCCTTCTAGAACCCTGGAGCTGGGACTTAGAAATTCCACATACAAATGAAAATGAGATATGGAACTAAAAGCAGAGTGGTTGAGTTGATTATCTATATAAATAAAATCCACACCAAAACTCAGCACCCAGCAATTTTGGAACTCTTTTTCTGGAATGGTCATCAGAGCTGTTCCCAAAATCTGACAATTAAGTTCATGAACTTGCCATCATCTGCTTACGTTGGCAGCCCTGTACAAACAACCCAGTAAGGTGTCATAACTTTGGCAAGGTTACGACAACAGCTCTGATGGCCATTCCAGAAAAAGAGTTCCAAAATTGCTTTGAAGGGTGGACTAGGTGCTGGAGTCAGTGCACAGCTTCCCAAGGGGAGTGCTTTGAAGGTGACTGCAGTGATATTCAGCAATGAGGGATGTGGCACTTTTTCTAGGGTGAGTTTGTGAAATTAATTGTCTAACCTCATATATCTAGATAAAATATTGGAGAGTCAATCTCAGAAAAACTGTTGGGCCATGTATTAGTTATTTATTGATGCATAACAAATTACCCCAAAACTTAGACACTTACAGCAATATTTATTACCTTTCAGTTTCTGCAGCCTGGTCATTCAAGAGTAGCTTAGCCGAGTGGTCCTGGCTCAGGCTCTCTCATGAGATTGCAGTCAAGATGTTTCTCAGGGCTGCATCACCTGAAGCCTTGTCAGGGCTGATGGACCTGCATCCAAGAGGGAGGACTCGTGCCAGAGTCTGGAATGTCCTTGTACCAGGAAAATTTGATAATCCTTCCTTTAAGGGGACTTGCCTCATGGCTAGAGGGGCTAGAGCTGGCTCATTTAGCACCAGAAGCTTGCCAAGGTCTGTGAGCTTGGGCTGAAGCCTGCTTCTTCCCTGGAAAAGGCCCAGCCCAGATGTCCCTGCCTGTGCTCTTACAAGCAAAGTTTGTACAGATAGTGTAAGAACTGTTCACCAACTCTTGTGGCTTCCGGGTTCTGGGTTCTGAGTTCTGTGAGAACAGCATTAGAGAAGGAAACTTGGAAATGCTCTCCAGAAGCCCCAGCTTGCCCCATCTTCTGAATTTCCTCTTCCCTCATTCCCTTGAGAAGCCTCCTCCTCCCCTAAGCCCACTCCTTCTAGAAGCTCTATAATTCTTACCTAATTGTGCATAACCAAGTAATTATCTTCCCCTTGGTCTATGAATGTTCATTCATATCCTTAAGTCCCTGTTTTCAAACCCTAAGTCTTCATCAATATTATTTAGCCAAAGTCTATTTACCTATAGAGGATTTTACAACTAAGTATGGCTTTATGACAGTTGTCTTAAATAATAACCTTTTTAGAGATCCAAGGTGGCAGAGTAGGTAAACACTGTGCCTGCTTTATTCCATGAACACCTTAAAATTACAACTAAATTATGAAGTCTAGCTAAACACAAGTTTTGTAACTAAGAATACAAAGAAGAGGAAGCCACATGGAGACTGGTAGGAGGGGTGCAGATGTGAAATGAGCCAAATCTTTGGTGGTGGTAGAGAATCAAGAGGGCTATCTCAGACATGGAGATTCTCCCAGACGAGCAACGGACCCCAGCCTCATACTAGTCTCCCCAGCCCAGAGTACTGGTGCTAGAAAGAGGAGCCCCACAACATCTTACTATGGAAAACAGTGAGGGCTCTGACCACCAGTTGGGACAGAGGCTGTAGGAAACACAGACATCCTCTTAAAGTGCCTATGCAGACTCAGTCACTCACAGGCGCTCAGCCTGGGTTCCAGCAAAAGGATGATCATTCAAGGGGCATTGGGATCATATGGGGAAGTGGGGCAGACTGAGGTGTGTGGCTTTGGGGAGAGGGCTGGAGGATAGTTGCCACTTTTCCTGCATGCGCCCTTCTCCTATGCAGCCAGCTGGTGGGTGCCATCTTTCTTCTGTCATGCTCACCCCCACATGGCCAAATCTGAACCTGATTGGTCTGATGAGCTCTGCTCATTCCACCCTGCTGACTCACTGGGACCCCACCCTACACAACTCCATAAACGCCAGAGGTACTTTTTCCAGTGAACAGCCAGCCCGCCCCACAATGCAATCTTTCTTGGAAAACTATTGAAGTTTGCAGGTCCCAGGCAGGCAGTAATTGGCATCAATGTGCTCTGAGACTTTTGCTGAGTAGCTCCAGGCACAGCACTGGCATCAAACCAGAATCTACAGGAGCACCCAGCACAAGTGACCAAGAAGATGGTGCCAGGGCTCTCAGGGCACCTACTACATATGGCTATCCAGCAATACTGGGAGACACAGCTGATCTACCTAATACATAGAAACAAACACAGACAAGCATCCAAAATAAGGAAACAAAATGTATATTTCAAATAAAAGAACAGCAGAAAACCCTAGAAAAAGAACTAAAAAAGATGGAGGCAAGCAACCAACCTATCAGTTACAGAGCTCAAAATGATGATTAGAAGGATGCTCAAGGAACTTAGGGAAAACTTCAACAGAGAGCTAGCAAGCATAAAGAAGGACATAGAAACCATTAAAAAAAACAGTCAGAAATGAAAAATACAATAACTGAAATTCAGAATTCAATAGAAGGAATCACCAACAGACTAGATGGAGCAGAGTACCAAATCAGTGATTTGGAAGACAAGGTAGCAGAAAATGTCTAATCAGAACAGCAATTTTTTTAATCCAAAAAATGAGGATAATTTAAGGGGCCTCTGGGACAACACCAACCACAACAACATTCGCATCATAGCAATACCAGAAAGAGAAGAGAGAAAGCAAGGAATTGAGAACCTATTTGAAGAAATAATGACTGAAATCTTCCCTAACCTGGTAAGGGAAACAGACATGCAAGGCCAGGAAGAACAGAGTCCCAAACAAGTTAAATCCAAATAGGTTCACACTAAGATACGTTATAATTAAAATGGCAAAGGTTAAAGACAAAGAGAGAATACTAAAAGCAGCAAGAGAAAAGCAGTTAGTTACTTACCAGGGAGCTCCCATAAGACTGTCAGCTGATTTCTCAACAGAAACTTTGCAGTCCAGAAGGGAGTGGCATAAAATATTCAATGTGATGAAAAGCAAGGACCTACAACCAAGATTACTCTACCCAACAAGGCTATCATTCAAAATCGAAGGACAAATAAAGAGATTCTTAGACAAAAAAAAAAAAAAACTAAAGGAGTTCATCACCACTAAACCAGAATTATATGGAATGTTAGAGGGCCTACTTTAAGATGGGGGAAAAAAGCAAAATTATGAATAATAAAATGGCAATAGCTACATATCTATCAATAATTACCTTCAATTTAAATGGATTAAAAGTTCCAATGAAAAGACATGGAGGGTATTGTGCTGAGTGGAGTGTCAGATACAAAAAGACAGATGTAATTTGATTTCACCTATATATAGAATCTAAAGAACAAAATAAAACAGAACCAACTCAGATACAAAAAGAATTTTCATGGTTACCAGACGGGAGGTGGGTTGGGAGTGGGGGTAACAAAAAGGAAGGGGTTCAGAAGTACAGAGTAGTTGTTACAAAGTAGTTAAAGGGCTGTAAGGTATATCATAAGGAATGTAGACAATAATATTGTAATAACTATGGTGTCAGGTGGGTTTTAGATTTGTTGAGGTGACAGTTGGAGGAGAGTTGGGGGGGCATGGTGAAAAGTTGAAGGGATTAAGTACAAATGGGTAGTTACAAAACAGTCATGAGGATGTAAAGTAAAGCATAGGCAGTAATAGTTAGTAATATGGTAATAACTATGTGTACTGCCAGGTGAGTACTAGATTAGGCAGAGGGATCACTTCTTAAATTATATGAATGTCTAACCATTATGCTGTACACCTAAAATTAATATAAAATAATTTTGATTTTTTTTTAAAAAAAGAGGTGGTACATATATGTGGTGGAATATTACCCAGCCATAAAAAAGAATGAAATCTTGCCATATGCAACAACCTGGTAGGACCTAGAGGGTATCATGTTGAGTGTAGTAAGCCAGACAGAGAAAGACAAATATCATGGGAGTTCACTTATTTATGGAATCTGAAGAACAAAATAAACAAATAAAACAGAACCAGACTTATAGTTAGAGGAAACATTTTGATGGTTGTCAGATGGGATGCGGGGAGAAGGGGTGGATGAAAAATGGTAAGAGATTAAGAGGTACAAATTAATAGTCATGGGGGTGTAAAGGACTGCATGGGGCATAAATCAATAATACTCATATGGCAATAACTATGTATGATGTCAGATAGGTACCACATCTATCAAGGTGATGACTTTGTAAGTTATATAAATGACTCATCACTATTTAGTACACCTGAAACCCATATTCTATGTCAAATGTGATTGAAAAATAAAAAGTAAAATATCAAATAAATAAATAACAACTTTTTTTCTCTTTATCAAATTTCCATTTTGCAGATGAAGAAAGAGAAGTCA
>PVJL010018733.1:0-15293 GCA_004026885.1 Lyroderma lyra | reverse complement strand
ATGTAGATTTATCTACTGCTAAAATTTATCTCCTAAAGCTTCTCAATACGAATTCATGTTAACATTTTTCTTCTTGGCAGTTACTTAAACATTCAGTTTTCTCATCCATTGCATGTCAGACTGAATCAAATTATTAAATGAAATTTTATGTTGTAGAATAACATAAATAGGTGATGAGGAAGAATGGCTGGTAATATATTAAAATCTAGTTAGGTCATAAATATAATTGAAAAGCATAGAATTGTTATTTAAAATTCTAATTTCTTATATAAATTTAATAGTATAATGTATCATAGAAAGCAAAAATAATTGTTCTTTTAATGCTCAACTCTGCTAAGTATTATATCTATAATTTCTTGCAATGATGCATAAAACTTGTATTTAAAGAGAATAGAAGTGTTCTCTTGAAGAAGTGTAAAAAAATTGTTTAAAAAAAAGTCATTCATAAAATTTACTTTAAAGAATAAAGAATGATTGCAAGAGAAGTCTGAACCAAAAACATGTAGAAAAATTAACTATGGAAAAACATCTGATAAAAAAATCTTTTTAAGAACAGAGATTTTTTTTCACTCTGTAAATACATTAAAAGTTTTTGGGTAATCTTTATTTCTGTAATTTTTACAAAACAATTACAACATTCTTTGGATTACCCATATTTGGTAATCCAAAATGTAGGTCCTCACAAAATTTAGTTCAGATGTGGAAACTTATAAGGCCTCATATACAGCAAGAACGTATGCAAAAATATATTATTTACATAATGTTTTCCTGGGGAGTGCAGGGCAGTTCTCTCAAGCTGGTGGCAATATGACTTGAGAAAGTGAGAAAAGGGGAATGGGCTAGGTATTCATTGTGATTGGAGCATATGGTCAGATTTCTGATTTCTGAACACGGCCAAGAACATGTACACTTTGTTTCTCCAACCAATACCAAATAGGGTAGCATTAAGGCTTTTTATTAGGTTCAGATATAAGGCAGAAAGAAAGAAAAAGCTAATAGCAATAAAACGTCAAAACATGGGGTCAGACTGTATTAGAATTTTTATCTTCCCAATTTTGCCTTTTAATCTTTGTACTAGCTTTATAGTTGTTTGATCAACTGCTTTTGCTTAGTGTTTGCCTTTTCAGTGAGAATATTTTTACTTATATTTTGTTATTCATATTTTTATCTTTTTCTTAAGTTTCTATAACATTTCCTTATAAAACTAGTTTAGTGGTGATTATTTCCTTTAGCTTTTTCTTGTCTGGGGAGATCTTTATCTTTACTTTGATTCTAAATAATAGGCTTGCTGGGTAGAATAATTTTGGTTGTAGGTCCTTGCCTTTTATCACTTTGAATATTTAATTCCAGTGCTTTTTGGCCTGCAAAGTTTCTGTTGAGAAATCAGTTGACAGTCTTACGGGGAGTTTCCTTGTAGGTAACTAACTGCTTTTCTCTTTCTACTTTCAAGATTCTCTCTTTATCTTTAACCTTTAGCATTTTAATTATGGTATATCTTGGTATAAGCCTCTTTGGGTTCATCTTCTTTGGAACTCTGTGTTTACTTTCTTCACCAGATTAGAAGTTTTCAATCATTATTTCTTCATATAGGTTTTCAATTTATTTCTCTTTGCCCCTTCTGGCATTCATATGATGGAAATTTTTGTATGTTTTGTGTTTCAGAGGTCTCTTTTAAATGACCCTCATTAAAAAAAAAAAGTTTTTCTGCTGTTCTGATTGGGCGTTTTCTTCTACCTTGTTTTCCAAGTGGCTGATTTGATCCTCTGATTTATCTAATCTACTGTTGATTCCCTCCTATGTATTCTTCATTTCAGTTGTTGTATTCTTTATTTCTGACTTTTTTAAATGTTTTTAATCTTTTTGTCAAAGTCTCATGGAATTCATTTATTCTTTCCTCCAAATCATTGAACATCCTCATAATCAATGTTTTGAACTTTTTGTCTGGAAGATTGCTTGTCTCAATTTTGTTTAGTTCTTTTTCTGGAGTTTTGTTATGTTCTTTTATCTGGGATATATTTCTATGTCTCCTCATTCTGGATGACTCCTTGTGTCTGTTTTCATGTATTAGATAGAGCTGCTGTGTCTCCCAGTCTTGGCAGAGTAGCCTTATGTAGTAGGAGTCCTGTGGGGCCCAGTGGTATAGTGTCCCTGGACATCTGAACTAGTTGCTATGGAAATGTCACTTGTTTGGGTTGTGTGTATTCTCCTGTTGTAGTTGAGCCTTGGTTGTTGTTGGCATATCAATGGGAAATATTGACCCTTAGGCTGATTAATTATGAGGAGGCCATGATTACAGTGGAGGAGTTGTTGTGCAGGTGCTAACCCTATTACGTATGACTTGTTAGAGCTCTGGTGCCAGCTGAGTCTGCCCTTTGGATGTGTTGCTTGTGGAGGTGTTTGAGTGATGTGAAGCTGGCCACCAAGTGTGTTGTTTCTGGAATCTCTTGAGAGGGTCTCTGGTTTAGACCAAGGTCAGCTATTGCTTGGGGCTACCTGGTAAGAGTTACAAATTAATATGTATTGGTTGCCACTTCTGTGGGGGCTTGAAGGCACTTGGGAGAGGCTATATTGTGAACTGAGGCTGGCTGCAAGCTATGTTGGGCTTGGAGCCACATGATGGAAATTATAATACAAGTTGAGACTGGTCACTGCTTATGCCTGGTATGAGGACACTTAAAAGAGCTACCGGTCATATCAAGGCCAGCCACTGCTTGTTTGAAATTTGTGGACATTTGAGAGGTTTTAAGAAAGTTTGCAGTATGAGCTGAGGCAGGACTTGTGTGAAATAACCCCTAGAAATGGTTTGGGAGTGCAAGTAGGGTGGGGTGAATGGTTTTAATTAGGCTAATAGAGAGCTGACTTTCTTGCCCACCATCTCTTCTATCTGCCCCTGTAAAGAGCTGTCCTGACCCATGCCCCTGTCCTGAAACTAGTCAATTTAGTTCTTTCCTGTGTATCTCTGGTGCTTTCCAAGCTTCTTTCTTGCTGCTGGAGACAAGACTGAGTGAATATGTAAGTGAGCAAGTCCATTTGCAGCCCCAAAGAGGAGACCTGATGCTCCCTCTCACTCGGATGAAATCTCCACTGGTTTTCACAGCAAGATGTTATGGGGACTCCTCTTTCTGGCACTGAATCCCCAGTCTTGGAGCCTTGGTATGGGGCTGGGACTTTCACAGTCAAGATATTCCTCCCTAGTCTCATTTGCCACACTGTGGGTGTGAAAACTGTATGGCTTTTTCTTTATATTCTTATTTATAGAAAGTCCCTTCAACTAGTCTTCATGTGGTTCTCAATGATGGGTATTCGATAGTTGGGTTGTAATTTTGACGTGATTTTGAGAAGAGGCAAACACAATGTTTTCCTACTCTATTTTCTTGTCAACATCTTACTCTTTTTATTAATATTTGTTATTTTTATTTCTGCTTCAAAACACTTTGATGTCATTTTATCTATTTTGAAATTTTCACCCAAGCCCATAAAGCAGTTTGCCTTCAAGTAAGGAGTTTGAAGACATTCATATCAAGTTAGCATTGCAACTTGACCAATCCATCTGATTAAGGGCAAAATTACCCAACACATATAAACAAATAGAAAACAAAAAATGAATATGATAGAGAAAATAAATCAATGTTTGGGAAATAAGGCATTAAATTCAATGACCTAGTCATAAATCAGAAAGTATTCTTTCTAACATGGTAAAAGTTAATGTTTTAAATTTAACTCATTAAAGGATCAAAATTTAGAATGCTTCAAAGGAAGTTTAGAGAAATGTGCTGAAACAGAAAATGAATTCTTTATAACCTTGTTAATGTCTTCATATTAATTATTGTAGATATTAAACAACATGTTAGTAAACAAACAATGGGTCAAATAAAAACTCAACAGAGAAATAAAAAAGATACATTGATAAAAATTAAAATGGAAATACAACATACCAAAATTTTTGGGACACAGAAAAAACAGTTCTATGAGTGTCATACAGTGTCATAGTAATGAATGTCTATACTGATAAGCAAGAAAATGTCAAATTAAAAACCAAACTCTAGCACTCATGTAACTGAAAAAAAGAAAGAAAAATGAAGTTCAAAGGAAAGAAAAAAGGTAAAGGTTAGAGCAGAAATAAAATAGAGACTAAAAGAACAATAGAAAACTTTGTTGAACTTAATAGGTGGTTCTTTAAAAACATAAATAAAATTGACAAATATTTAGCTAGACTGGGTAAAAAGATAAAAGGCTCAAATAAATAAAATCAGAAATGAAGAAAGACACATTACAGTGAATGTCACAGAAACACAAAATCATAAGAGAGTACTATGAACAATTATATGTCAACAAATTGAACAACCTCACAGCAATGAATAATTCCATGAAAGATATACTCTACCAAGTTTGAATCATGAAGAAATAGAAAATCTGAACAGATTGTTGCTATAAGAAGATTGAATTTGAAATAAAAATTCTACCACCAACAAAAGTTCAGGTCCAGATGAGTTCGTTTGTGAATTCTACCACACACTCGAAAAATAATTAATAACAATTTTTATCACATTCTTCTAAAAAAATGGAAAAGCCTCTTTTATGCAACAATGTTCTACCCAGAGCAATTAGTCAAGATAAAGAATTAAAAGGCATCCAAATCAGACTACAAGAAATCAAACTATCACTATTTGTAGATGACATGGCAACATATATAGAAAACTTAAAGATTTTACCAAATATTTTAAAACTAAACAACAAATGTAATAAAGGTGAAAGTTACAAAAATCAATAAACAAAAAATTGTCCATTACTATATACTAATAATCAACTACTAGAAAGAGAACTTAAGAAAACAACCCACTTTGCAATTGTCTCAAAAAGAAAAAAATACCTAGGAATAAACTTAATCAAGGAGCCAAAAGTCCTAAATGCTTAAAACAAGACATAAAAAAGGAAATTATAGAATATACAAATAAATAGAAAGATAGTTTTATTCATAAAACAATTAATATTGTAAAAATGTTCACATTACCTAAAGCAATCTAACTATAATTCAGTTTAATTCCTATTAAATTTCCAATGGCATTTTTCACAGAAATAAAACAAACAACCCTTAAATTTTCATGGAACTTCAAAAAACTACAAATAGTTAAACTAATTTTGAAAAAGAGAAACAAAGCTGGAGGCATCACACATTCCATTATTACTAAACTATACAAATCAAAAGAGTATTGCAATGACAGTAAAAAGAGACATATCAATGAAACAGAATACAGGGCTTATAAATAAACCCATGCATATATCAACAATTAACTGATGACAAAGAAACCAAGAATGTACTATAGGAAAAGGACAGTTTCTTCAATAAGTTATGCTAGGAAAACTGGAAAGCCACATGCAATATAATGAACCTACACCACTATCTTACACCATACACAATAATTAAGTCAAAATGGTTTAAAGACTTGATGGAAGACCTGGAACCATAAAACTCCTAGAAGAAAACAAACATACTCATAGGTGGTAAGCTCCTTGACTTTAGTTTTGTGATTTTTTTTTTTTTTTGGATTTTACACCAACAGCAGAATTAACAAGTGGTACTACATCAAATTAAAAAGCTTCAGCACAGCAAATGAAACCATCAACAAATTTAAAATGTAACATACTAAATGGAAGAAAATATTTATATGCCATGTATAAAATAAGTGGTTATTAACCAAAATATATAAACAACTCAATAGCAAAAATTAAAATTTCAATTAAATAATGGGCAGAGGATCTGAGTAGACATTTTTCAAAGAAGACAAACATATGTCTTACAGGTACATGAAAAGAGGCTCATTAATTATCAGTAAAAGGCCCATTAAAACCATGATAACATATCACATCACACCTATTAGAATGACTCTTATCAAAAAGACAAGTAATAACAAGTGTTACTGAGAATGTGGAAAACAATATAGAATTTCCTCAAAAAAATAAAAATAAAACTACTGTATTACTTGCAAATTCCACTTGTGGGTATTTATTTGATGAAAATAAAAACACTAACTTGAACAAACTATATGCTCCCTCATGTTCATAACAGCATTATTTACAATAGCCTTGACACGGAAACAATCTAAATTTCCATCAACAGATGAATGGATAAAAACACACACACGCACACCCAGATATATATATACACACACACACACAATGCAGTATTATTCCGGTGTTTAGAAAAAAATCTATTTGTGACAAAAGATAGGTTTTGGAGGCATTTTGCTCATTAAACTAAGTCAGAGAAAGACATTACAAAGTGAGAAAGACATACACAAAAAGGAAGACAAAGTGAGACCATAATGGTCTCACTTAAATGTGGAATATAAAAAATATATATACAACAACAAGAAACTGAACTCATAGATATCCAGAGAAGAAATTGGCTAAAAAGGGTCAAAAGTTACAAATTTCTAGTTATAAAATAAATGTTATGGATATAATACACAGTACATTGACAATAGTTAATAATACTGTATTATATATTTAAAAGTTGCTAAAAGAATAGAATTTTAAATTTTCATTATAAGAGAAATCATTGTAACTAAAATATCAGACTATTTCTCCATTGCATCTGTTGCCTTGTTTTAAAACACACCAAAAAAATAAAAAGTCTCCAAATCACCCATTGCTCTCAAATATGTAGTCAATGACTACAAAATGCAGCTTGTTAGTAGATTTCTTTTGCTTGTATCCTCTGTGAGATTAGTTTCTACACAATATTTCTGTCAGTAAGTATAGATTCAGAAGAGGAAATCCCAAAATGTAAACATTATATATTTCTATGGGGCTGAGATATGGTCTTCAGAGTGGACTTGTGTGTGATGAGTGTAGAAACAAACGCCTTAAAACAAACAGAAACCTATGTATTTTTAATGCCACAATCTGATGATAGGTTTTAATACAGAGAGGTGATTAATATTAAAGTAGGCATAATAAAATATAAAGGGATTTTGTCTCAAACTATATCAAGTTGATTAATCAACAAATTCAGAATTGTAGCATGTGCCACTAGTTGCATTAGGCAGATAGACTCAGATGTGAATAAAAGTAAAATAATTCCTATTCTCAAGAAAATGTCCTGTGCAATAGAAACATGAAAATGATTACTAAATAAGTAAGCATTATAAATTATATACATACACATATATATGAATATGTTTTATTTCTTTGTTTGTTTAATTATTTATTTATTTAAAGATATATATTACACCATGGAAACAGAAGAAGAAGAAGACCTAACCTGGTCTGATAGTTATTGAATACTTTTCTGAGGATGTACCTTAACACCTATGAAATTATTTAGTTGTAATTAAATCATTTTCTAGCTTTGCAAAATAAAGATGAATCATAGCTTCTTTATTCAGTGAATTCTACACTCTACCAGCTCTGGGTGAGCCAATAATTCAGTAAGTATTTCTTTATTAATGTAATTGGTTCAATGTTTGGTACTATCAATTAAAAGCATGCCTGAAATTTCCCTCAGATTGACATTGACCTGTGAATGGACATTCTATAAGCATAGTCATAAAGCTAAAAATTTACTTAATTGTAAGCACATAGCTCACTTTTGTGTTCTTTGACTATAAGACTGGATGAAAGATTCATAAAACACTCATGTTGAAATCTTCATGGTAATTATGTAGCATTTCTATGATCTCATAGTCTGAATATGGTCAATGGAGAAAGAGTAAAATTTGCTTGGGATATGTTACTCTTATTGAACTTAAAATGGCTTTTAGTGATGTTATCTAACAACACTTAAATTTTCAAATCATCTGTGTCATAATCTGTCCAAAATGTGAACTCAGCATTGATGATACTCATTAGTAGATAGCGTTTAAATAAATAGGCATTAGCTTATCTTTTTTTTGCAACAAATATTGTACTTTAAGCACTCTTATAAGCACCAGAGAATATTAAACTAAATAAGCTTGACTGCCCTGAAAAAGTTGAAACTTAGTCTTTTCTGATCTTTATGGTACAAATCAATTCTTCCATTTGATATGTTAGTGAATCCGTAGATTTCAGAATTGCCATTTCTATCATGTCTTATTTACATAAGTGCAAATTTCTATGTTTTAGTAGTCTCTAGTGGAGTTCATCAGTAAGCAAAATGTAATCAAGTTGCCTCAGCATTTCAGTATATTTCTTCATTGCTGAGCAATCAATGATTCATTAGCAAATTATGAGAAAAAAACTGATTCAAAATTAGGACAAGGCTAATTTTTTAAAAACGTGAATTCTAAAACTTATATGAAAGTTTTCTGTCATAGCTACTATTTAAGTGAGTACTCTAGGCACTATATATGGGTATTCTATAATCCTCACAATAGCTCTACAAGGAAAATATTATTGTCCAGATTTAACAAAGAGAGTGAAGGTCAGAAATGTTAAGTAATTGGCAGAATTTTATACAGTTGGTAACTTATACCATGACGACATTGTTTGACTCTATTGTTTCTGTTATTTTTGTTGTTTCAATATCTCTAAAACTACTTTTTCTGCCTCTTTCAGAATACAGTCTGTGTTGTCTTTAGACAACGTGTTTTTTAGAAGCAACACTATTTTGGAACAAGTAATGTAATGGGTTTGGAAGTATTTGCTTGCATCAAAGAATTTCTGGCAAGAAGGTGTAGTTTATGAAACAACCACCATTGCTATACTACTTAGCTCGCTCACGTTAAAAACATTAAATTACATCATAGTAGCCTGAAAGAGCTAATATAGTTTCAAAATGTTTTATAAGATTTTGATTGACTTATTTATCTATTGCATAAATACGTTGACATCCAAATTGGTTTATTGGAACTGCTTGTGACTCCCAGATTTTATCTTTCCAATCACTGCAATGTACAGACTTTTGGTCCTATTACTTGGACCTATGCTAACTAACAAGCAGCAGGAAATGGAAACAAATGACTATTGATCATCTGACTCAGCTCTCTGAGTATTTAATAGTGATGAGTATTTAAGGGTGATGATCTATTAGCATTTTAAAATTATCAAATTGAACTTGTACTTCCAACAGTAATTCACTAAATTTTGATCTTAAATGGGAATGCTTACCTGAAAATCCAGAATTCTAAATGCTGTTCTGCAAACTGTTGTTTAGAAATAATGATTTTTGAACCAGGCACTGCAGCACTTCAGTTCCATCCAAGTTTATCCTTGGTATTTCTAAAAAATTCAATTGTTTATTTTCTTTTTTGTATATAATGTAAAATACTGTATAATGGTATTCCTTATCTTTTAACTGTGAAACCTGCCAATATTAATGCTAGGAATTGGACTTTGAGAGTTATACCTAACTTTAAAAAATACACATCACCGGTAAGGCTTATTTCTTGCAAATTATTCTAGCCTCACCCAAACATTATAACATTCATTGTACCCTGCTTTTGACTAAGAGTAAGCATTTCCTAAGTAATTTGAAATGGGGTTATAATTATTAATGAAATGAGGAAATTTCCATCGTGGCTGGTTCTCATGATATAACATACAATATCCTTTGTGAGTCTTCAATTCTGCCTCTAGGGACCTCTAAATTTTTTTTCTTTCCCTTCAATGCCATAAATTTGTTGCTAATTATTTGACTTTAGCTCTGAATCTACTCCTTTAAACTGTATATAACATGGCTGGATATAGAATTTTAGCAAGTATATATTTTAGAGATTTTTTTTTGTCAGCTAGTTGCTATTTATTTTTGACAGTGAAAGCCAGAGAGGGTGACTGGAAGTTAAAAAAAATAAATGACTCCTATCCTGCATTTAGTTTCTGACACTGTCCCTCAGTGAAAGAGAGCAGCTATCTCCAGCTCCAGCCTCCATATTCTTTTGTGTTTCCTGCCACCAGCCATAAAGAGGTACCAGTAGCATCTTGTCCTTGGTACTTCGAGTTACAGCTCTCAGATCTAAATGTCAAACATGATATTTCCTCCACAGAGCCTCTCTCCATAGGTCCAAGCACCAGTCCTAAAAGATTTGGCCTCTAAGCTCTCAGATTCTGTCAAGCCTGCTCATCCCTTTGGATCCCCCAGTTTGAGGGGTGATGGCCTCTTCCTGCAGCTATCAATCTCTGAGTAACTTCAGCATACTCTTTATGCTCTTTGGACTTTCACTACATTTGTAAACAACTTCCTGGATTAAATTATTTTTCTTTAAAATATACTTTATATTTCTTTTTTTCTGATTAAACTTAGCTTCATAAGTACATGTTGCCCTTATGTTTTACCCAGCATGGGATCTTTGGTAACATTTCCTGGCTCAAGGTCCACTGAGGCAAAAGTTACGTAATTTTTAACTAAAACTTTATGATGTGTTTAAATTTGAAGAAATATTTTAAGTTTGAGTTATATAAGAAAGAGAGTACACATGGAACTTGAAGTAAGGAACACATGAAGGAGATAATCTATTTTCACATTAGAAATAGTATCATATTATTGGAAATCAGAAAAGAGACCTACCTTCAGACCATAAATCAGATTCTAATATGAACCAGGTAAAAGAATGAAGGATGTGACACTGATGTGATTACTGTGCATGCTTGCTCAAGTGCTCTAAGGGAATTATTAATCATCTCTCAGTATCTAGTTTCCTGAGCCAGTTCTCTCCAATACACTGGAAGGAATATACAGAAACCATTGGTAAACATAGAAGTTCACTCAGACCAAGAGGAAGTTCTTTGAAAGATCCACATCTAAATAATTTTTGCTATTATATCTAAAATTTCTGGATTTAAGAATAAAGTGAATATTTTAATAAGCTCATGAACAGAAAATAATTGCTAAGAAGAAATAAAATCTGACACTTATTTTTTATAATACTAACTACATAAAAGATACATATTCTTGGGTAGAGGACCAGACCTATATGTGATAAACCCTGCCACTATGTTTCATGTGTAAAGATAAAATAAAGACTTTTACAAACTTGTGAAGTCTCAGAATGTATGGCACCCATACAATTTGTTGACAACAGACTACTTGAGGAAGTACTCAGCCTAACAAAAACGGAAGTAGAATAAGGTTAAGATGGCCAACCACAAAGACTGGGTTCAATTTGGAGATTACTGATATAAATTTGTTTGGTAACATATTGCTTTAACATTTGATTATTTCCAAAGTAGCTAATAGCCAGTAAAAGGTATGTAACTATATCAGGAGACAAGTGAGTAAATCTAGCTCTGTACTACCTCATTTATTGTTAATTGAGGCACACCAAATTTCAAGGGTATTTTAACCACATTTGAGAGGAAAATATCTACCAGGTCTGAGGTTGACTAATAAATTGAGGATTGGTGCTCTTTGTCTCTCAATTACAATATGAAGATAACTTATACTGGAATGGAAGCAGTAAGATTTTAGATCTGAAGCTGTCAGCACTTAGAAATTTCCTATCTGCATTTCTGTCTAAATAAAAATGTTTTGGTTTACTCCTTTTTAGGAGTCATGACCAACCACATTATTTTTTATCTAGAGATTTTATATACAGGAGAAATCAGTGACCAATAAAGCCTTTAAAATAGGTACTAAAATATTATACTTTGACATGTTGTTGCAAGATGGTTAACAGCCCAGATGGTAAAGAAGTATTCTATCCATTCAAATTCCAGTTCTGTCTCATAAAATCTAAGTTACTTGGCAATATGCTATATATCTCTTTTTTTTCATTTATCTTTATAGTTAAAGAAAGGAATTAATAATAGTATTTAGCTTATAGGGCTATTATGACTCTTAACTGAGTTGTATTTATAGGATATAAAGGCTTAAGCAGTATTTTAAATTGTAATGCTATAGCATCTGACAATTTTTATACCTCTATACTGTTTGATAATGTGATTTATAATATACAATGTAATTCTCAAAGAACACAAAATAGAAGTGGCACAATATTAACAATAATACCCAAAATAATTTTTAGTGTTGTGGCAGAGAAGTTAAAGTATGCTAAAGATGTTATTTTTTTTTTTTGGTATTACTGTAGACATAAGCACGTTTATAGTTGAATCTTTAGATTTTGATCATGAAATAGAAAATTTTATTGTTATTGCTACAGGAATAAAAATAATAAAATAAAATTTCCAATTTTCTGGATATAAAGGAAAAAATATATGAATGCAAACACATATATTCACCTATAAAGATAAATACTTCTCTCAAATACATAAAATATTATCAAAATTAATTATATAGTTGTCCCCACACACACACACATATCTTTACTTTTGTAAGTACAGATCTAATTGGCTTCATCTAATATCAATGTGGTAAAACTTGATATTATCAAAATAAAATAACTTTAGATCATGGAAGAAATGGAGACATAAATTAGTGGTTATTTTCAGCTTATAAAAAAAATCTAAGGAATGCATTAAGGCAGTATTCTGAAAAAGCTTCCATAAGTTTAAATTATGCTGGATACAAATAGTTAAAACTTTAACTCAAGCATTTTGAAAAAAACTAAAAAATGAATAATGATTTTTAACAATGACAACAATAGCAAAAAAAAGACTAGCTGAGAAGAATACTAAAATTAGCAAGTATTAGATTCATATATCGTCTTTGAAAATCCTCAGAAATCTGTTTTAGATGAACATAAAGCATAATATATGACACTGTAAATAATAAAGGCAATAAGGCATGAATTTAAAAAGAATATGTCATATAAATTAATTATAATTTGAATATGTACTTTTAACGATAGTTATAAAACAGCTACTTTTTTTTTTGGAAACAATTAAAAAATGCTAAAAAAGTTTTTCAGCAAGAGGTAGAAAACAGATTAATTGTCCTGAAGAAATTAAAAGCTTTATCAATGATGTACATGAAAAATAGCCTAGTGATCTTATAAATTCTAGCAAAGTGTAAGAAGATGTTGAAGTATTTTATAAGATATAAAAACACAGAATTATTGTAAATTCAATTCATGACATAAACATATAATTCATTGGGCTAGTCATAGACTTAAACTAGGCTTAAATCAAACAAAGTGACATATTATCCCAAGGTAAAAATATATATAGACACATATTACAAATATAAAGGGAGAAGTTCCCCCAAAATATCACGTTAACCAAATCAAACAAAGTGAGGTAAATAGATCATGGCTAATTAGGGTTCAGTCTAGGAATAAAGGAATGATTCAACATTAAGAGTTTTATTTATAGAGCTCAGTCCCTTCGTGGATCATGCTAAAAAATATAATGATATAAATAGATACTACAATGCATTAAATAATGCGAAATTATTTATTATAATTTTTTGTTCTTTGACAAAAGACAAACTTCTTAATGCCTAAAATAGGTTAACTGTATCAAAATTAAATATATAATTTATATATAAACTTCAAATGCCATATTAAACAAGTCCACACAATTCTCAGTGAAGTTAACAATAAAACAAATTTCTCCAACTATTTAACTTATTTTTTAAGATTTTATCCAATGCAAAAGAAGGAAAAAGTTGAATAACACTTTTGGAGAACTATCACATAGGCATTTGAATTAGTGCTACTAAAAAGCACATTATACTCACGTCTAGCTTGGTCTTCAATTCATCTTAAAAATCTTTTCATATCAACCAGTAATCTTTTCTCACATTCTGTTGAGAAGATGCTACAGCTCTTTAGTGTTGTCCTGAACCTTTCTTCTCGTCATATTCGAGGGTAAACTTCACTACTTTCGATCAGAGAAGTAGAGAGAATGATGTAGATCCTGCCTCAATCCCTTCCACACAATTTACATTTTATCCAGGATCATTCTTTTTGTTTTTCCTCCCATCACAGTGGAAGAGGTCTCATTTTTACATCCAAAGTTAATAAACTTCTTGACTGGTGCTTGGATTTGTTTTAGGATAGAGAAAAAAATTCAATGTGTTCATGTGCAAAACAGAGAATCTGATTGATAAAGGGTGTACACAGTAGCTGGAGATGAGGGAATACAGTCAAGAAACAGGTGGTTTATCAAAGATTTTCTGAAAAGCCATAAAACTAGAGTTCTAAACTGTACTACTATTCTTATATAACACCCTGTGCTTATTTTTCAGTTAATATTTATAGTATTATACCTATATTTGTGTTTTATCTTTTTCTTCACACTTATAATCTCCCTCAAAATCAATAATGTTAATAAATTCACTTACTACTTTATTTAATAAATACATACATTTGTTGAACCCTTATCAAGTGTCATTCTAACTAAAAGGTGGGGGGGAATATATGAAATGACCCCTTTATTGAATAGTACAAAGGTGTAGATGGTTAGCCAATTGTCGACATAAGTATATATAAAATTATCAAAATTCTAAGCTGTGTAAAGGAAATGATGAAAGATGCATAAATTAAAAATTATCATTGAAAAATCTGATTCATTGATGACAACTGGGAAATATTTTACTGAAGTGATATTTGAACTGTAATCTTAAGCATGAGTGGGATTTAATTGGAAATGTGGAATAAATAATCATAAGAGAGGTACCCATGGCCAATGACTTAGTATTTGTTAAAATTTTCATTCCAGTTGGAAAAAGCATATAAATGTGTACGGGTCTTCGTGTTGGGCCACAGTCAGAGCTATCCTGGGTGGCAGGTTGGACACGATTGATATAAATCATGTCATTAGATGATGCAAAAGTAATTATTAAGCACCCAATGCTCAATCAGTGTTCCATGTAAATTAATAAATACTGTCTTTTTCATTGAGCACCCATGTTGTAGGATTCAAATGGTTACAAAAGCACATCACAGCATTCCTAAAAGGTAATTTAATAAACATTAAATGAATATATACATTAAAAAATAATATATAGTGTATTCTTCAACTAAAATAAAGGGAGCTAACGAATGCTGAAACCCTGAGCATCCTTCTAATTCTGATGCATAATTGCTTCTTCCTTAATCACCTCCAAGCTGCAGGCAAGCCCCAGAACACACCATTTCTGGGGGTTCCCTGGTGGTATAGTGGCTAGGATTTGGTGCTCTCAACACCATGGCTTGGGTTCAATTCCCCACTAGGGAACCACCACCAAAAAAAAAGGAACCCACACTATTTCTCATACTGACAGAGAGAGTATATTTTCTCTCACTGATCTTTTCAGTGTACACAGTTTTTGGAGTGAGGAGACCAATGAATCCTATGGTATCAGAAAGCACCCCTTCTTGGAATGAAGACTATCAAGGGGAATCAAATTAAATCTCCACTTTCTGTCCCCTAAAATTAAATGACTTGTTAAAAATAGGTAAATATATTTAATTTCTTTAAAAACTTTTTTTTTT
>PVJL010018732.1:0-15294 GCA_004026885.1 Lyroderma lyra | reverse complement strand
CGCCCCGCCGGTACCGCCTTCCTCCGTTTGGCCGCCACCCCGTGACCTGCAGGGGGCGCCCCTGGCACACCGCCGGCCGCTGCCCGGCCCTCTTGCCCCTGTTTCTTGTTCCAAGTGGAAATATCGGGTTTTCAGCCGAGATTGGCATCAAGACGGCTGTTAAAGCCCCAGTCAGCATCCCTGTCTCCTGGGCCTGGCCCTGTCACCTGAGGCCTCGGGACTGCTAGCCTGCCCCTCTCTGTCCTGCCAAGCGGCCGCTCACGTTGGTTGCACCGTGCCAGGAGCTCCCAGGGAGGAAACCAAACCCCCGGCGACAGCGCATTTGCATGGAACTGGCCCCATTTCCCGGAGGGGGACGTGGGAGGGCCGCCCGCCTTCCAGAAGGGGGCTCAGCCAGCCCCCTGCCTCCGTCTGGGCCGCCCTGAGCCTAGCCTGGCGGGCAGGGAAGGAGGCCACTCCCCGCCCCCTGGCTTACTGACCCCACAGGTCCGGGCCTGGCCCGGGGATCAGCCCCCACTCCTGCGGCGTGGGGGAGAAGCGTTTTCTTAGGTGCCAGGACACAGAAACACGGACAAGACCCCAGAGTCCAGACAACATGACACGAAGAAAGCGACTTCAGCAGGAGTCCGGAAGCGCATCAGCACAGCTGTGACGGCGGGGGGCTGGGTTTGGAGCTGGAGGGGGTGAGGGCAGGCACAGCGCAGCGGCGGTGGGAGCCCCGTTGCTGGTCTAGGAAGAGCCCCCGAACGAACCTCTCTGGGCAGATGTGTTCATTACCGCGTGGAGCTTGGAGAGCGAGGGGTGCTCCCGGGCCAGAGGGACAGTAGTAATGTCAACCACAGCAAAAGGGGGCCCCCTCCAGCAGACACGGCTCTGAGCCACGGCACCGGAAAGGGTGCGCTGAACGCAGTCCAGTTCTCGACTCGCCCCTCAGCGGGCACCCTTGTGCGGGCCGCACACCCCACGACCGTACCTGGCGGCGCTGGGATGCAGCCACCTGCGCGAGGTCGTGAGGCTTCCTGGGCGGGAGCTCGGAGGTTGGGGAGGAAACGTGATGGGGAGACGGGAGCTGGGTTTAGGGGAGCAGGGAGGCTGGTCTGGGGGATTGCAACAATTTCTCTAAGGTCAGGGGCGATGGGAGCAGAGGGAGGATGTGGTGGAAGCACTGGGTGTCGCTGGAGATGACATGAGTGGGGAGCAGAGGACAAGGCAGACGGGGCCCTCGGGGCTCTGAGGCCGAGGGCCGGGCGGCCTTCAGGCTGCCATCCGCAGAGCTGGAGCATACGAAGACTTTGCACCCGCCGGGCCATCATGCTTTGTAGGAGTGCCCGGGGCAGGCCGGGATGCAGGGGTGCTCCAGAGGGAGTCCTCCCCTGACGGGTGACGGACGGGTCCCAAGGGAACAGACAGGACTGGACTTAGGCTTCCTGGCCCTGGGCCTCGTTGGAGATTTCCTCTCGCCCTCCCCCGGCCACGATGCGTCGGGGGCTGATGGGAGTTTAGCCACCGGACGCGGTCATTGGAAGCAGTTCCGGAAGGGTCCCCTAGTGCCCCGGCGCGCGTCTCGTAAACAGGAGTTCGTGGGGACGGCGTTGCCGGGAACGCGGGCGGCTGCCTAAGGCCTAAGAACGATCTTCGGTGACTGGCGGGGGGCAGCTAGAGTAACCTGCTCTTGGACTTCCCGTCCATGGTCCGGGTCATCCAGCCAGGAGGTGCCCCCCTACCCACGGACCTGCTCGGCCTTGTGGGGCCTGAACTCCGAAATGCCCCGTGGAGTCCTGTGCTGACTGAGTCCTCTACCGCCTGCCAGCAGCTCCGCGGACTGGGGAGTGCTGTCTGTTCTGGGCCTTCTCGGACCCACAGCCCCCCTCAGCCCGTCTGTCCACACCTGCATTTCCCAGCAGAAGCCCCTCCGACTGCCGCCCACAGGACAGAGGGCTCGGGCCTGCTCTCCTCCCGGTAACGCACGAGGTGGAGCAGAGACGAGGCCAGTGGAGGGAGTGAGTCTGGACGGAGCCATCGAGTGACAGAGACGCACTGGCTCACCCGGGAGAAGAGAGGGAGCTCCGCCAAGCAAGACGGCCCCCTCACCGCCACTGTGTGGTGGGCACTGGCCGTCACCACGCTGGTGGCGTGTCCACACCCGCACGCGCTCACGACGACGATGGAGAGTACGTGCACGCCGTGCGGACTCACCCCGGCGTGACCCTGAGACGGGCTTTGCAGCCAGACACGCGTGGATTCAGGTTCCAAATCTAACGCTTGCTAGCTGTCACCGTGCCAGCCACTGACCCTCTCTGAGCCTCGGTTTCCCCACCTGGGGTCGTGGACCTGTCTGGCATAGGTGACCCTCACAAATGCCCGCTGCCTGAGCCCTTTCTCGGTGGCGCCCGACTGGGATCCTGGTGACTACGACAGGGCTTCTCTCGTGCACAAAGACCTAAAACTTAAGCCCTGACATTTGATAGGTACGAAGGAGTACCTGTGATGGCTATGTGGATCTACGTTGTGAAACGTGACTTAGGTGCAAAAACGCAACGTCAGTCACCCTGGAAACTGGAGGACGACGGACCGTGCCTGTCCGAGCTGTCCCCGCTCTTTCGAATGCCCAGTCCCACCCGAGTGTTAGTGAGCGACTCTCCTGCTCTACAGGAAAGGTCGAGACCACGTGGAAGGAGGGTCTCCAGAGACATCTCCTTCACCACCAGGTTCCCCTTTCTGCGCCTGCCCGGTGGTCCTTCCCGCCCCTCTCAGAAGTGTACCCGAAGGGGCCGGACCAGTAAGCCAGGGGCCCCTCCTGGGTGTGTGACGCCAGGGCACGGGGGCTGGCACGGTGCACACACGTGGCCTCTGCCTCTGAGACGACAGAGAAGGCGGTGGGGTCAGAGCGCTGGGCCGCCAGTGATGGTCCTGAGCCTGGAAGAAGCAATCGGGCGACAGGTGTCGGTGTCCTGGGCCACAGGCCCGAAGATGAGGTCGAGAGGAAGAGAGCAGACGGAGGGGATTCAGAAAGTGGGTGCACTGATTCGCTCAGGGGGGCGGGATGAGGAAGAGGGAAGCACCGGGATCGCTGCCACGTTTCCCCCTGACTCAGACCACGGTGCTCACCTCCTGGCTCGTCTTTTCAAATAAGCTGCTATGGCTTTGCCCCCGCCCCTCCCCCAGCTCAAGAACCTGCAGTTGCTCTCTGTCACCTTCAGAAATGGGCAGCGGACGGCCCCCTGCCACCTCCGTGTTGCCTCTAGGTCCCCCTCCCGGCACGCGGCCTATGGGGCCGGACCTGCCGCCCAGGGGCGGTGTGAAATGTGCATCTACCCCTCGTCCGGCTTTTGGAGGCTGAACTGGGCCAGAGGTTTTCAAGCCGGACATCAACTCAGCAGGGCAATACTGGCTGCCCTGAATGTCCACGGTGCACAAAAGTGGGGAGCCCGTCATCTGTCCCTTCCTGAACGCCATGGAGATTGTGAAGAAAAGGCTCTGGACAGGGATTCGGGCGATGAGGACGCCCTTGGTGATGACTCGGTTGAGACCCAGCACCCGCCCTCTAGGCCCAGCGGGCTGCGGGTCCCCAGCGGCCTCGTCTGTCCACGCCCGCAGGTCCCTCTGCTGCACACGCCCTCCCCACCTTCAGGGACCTCATCAGATGTCCCTGTGTCCTCGCACACCTGCCAGGATCCCCCGAGGGACTGCTGTGACCCCTCTGCAGCCTCCAGCCCCCCATCTCTCCGAGCTGCATCCCGGACCTCACCCCGTGCTGACAGGGACCGGCGAGCACCATGGAAACGGCTGAACGAAATAACCCCGGAGCCCAGCCCCCGGCCGCCCCGAATGCCTCTGCACCCCAGGAGCTCGGCCCGGGCCCGCCCCCGCCGGCGGGCGCTCGGTCCCCCTTTCTGACACGGCCGCCTCCTTCCTCCTGTCCGTCCTGCCATCTCGCCAGCGCGGCCTCTATCGCGTCGCGGATGGGCGCCCCGTCTCGCCTTCCCCAGCGCCCGTCTGGGTCTCGCTCTCCCCGCGCTGCGCTCGGCCCGCGCCGCCTTCCGTCCGGGCCCCGCCCCCGCCCGATGGCACCCAATGAGAGCGGCGCGGCCCCGCGGTCCCCGCTCCCATTGGCGCGCTGTCCCCGCCCCCGCGCGGCCCGCCCGGCTCCCTGCGGGCCCCCCATTCACACAAAGTTTGGCTCCCGCGCGGAGGAGGGAGGGGGTGGCCCGGCCCGGCCCAGCTCTGCCCCCAGCCGGCCCGACCCCGGCCCCGGCCCCCGGCCCAGCCCTTATCTGATCCCGGCTCCAGTTTAAGAGTCCCGGCCCTGCCCGTCGCTCAGCTCCGTTCTCCACGCCTGCCCGTCCCGTCCGTCCGTCGGTCCCGCGGCCCACCCGGACCCAAGGTAAGCCCGACGAGGGGGTGCTGCCGCCCGGTGGGGTCCCGGCCACCTCACTCCCCAGAGATATCAGGGCCCCAAGCCCCTGGGTCCCTACCCGGGCTGGCCTCAGGTGGCCCCACACTCTGTCTCAGGAAGGGCGCCCCAAGAAGGTAACTCTACCCAAGCTGGTGGCCTCGGCCCTTGAGGAAGGGGCTCTCCTGACGCCCCTTCCCATTGGGCAGCCCTGCCTTTGCATCCCAGCTCCCCCAGCAAATGTGACGGCCACCCCGTCACCACGCATCTCCCGCACTGGCCCTGCAGACAGCGCCCCCTCTTCCCAGGATCCTCAGGTTACTTCCACGCCGGTGCCCAGCCCCTGCCCCCCCATGAGTGACACGCAGGGACACTCACACAGGGACACCAGCGGATCCCTAGTTCTCACATGGGGATCCCGTCGGTTGGGGATCCTCCGTAGCCTGCGTGCCCGGGACCCCTGCTCGCGGGCCCCTTCCCTCCATCCCGCCCTGCCTGCCCCTCGCTCCGCCCCAGCCCTTCCACACCGACGTCCCCAGGCCCCGGGGGGAAAGTGGAGGCAGGAGGGTGGGCCGGGCTCCGACATTCCCCTCCGGACGGACGGAGGCGCCCTCTCATCCCATCCCTTCTCCCGTGGGGAGGAGCCGAGGGCGCCCGTGTCCACAGAGGGCTGGAGGCTCCTGGCTGGGGAGAGGCGAGCCGAGCCCCGGGGTGGATGGACGGACACAACCGGCGCCCGTGGCCCGGAGGGGTCGGTCCTGTGAATGAAGCGGCCGGGGGCGGAGTGAGGATGGGCAAGCGCGGGCGCGGAAGGCGCCGGCCCGAATGGCGCCCGAGCGCGCGTTCCGGGGAAGGTTTGGACCCGTCTCGGACCGGGCTGCGGGGCTTGCGTGTTGGTCCGCACTGGAGGCACCTCTGGATGGGAGGGAGACGCTCATGGGAGATGGGGTGTCTCTCTGCGGGGCGTACCGCCGGCTTAGGGGTGCTGAGGGGGGCCTGCAGCGGGTGCCAAGAGACAAGCCGGGGAAGGGCCACCGGCCACCGCTGGGGTCCCCACCGTGCTGTGTGAGGGGCCGGGCTGTTCACTCCTGGGGCATGGGCTGGGTTCGGGGGACCGCGGGTGGAAGGGAGCAGGTGTCCAGGCTCCTGGCGAGGTGTCCAGGAAGGAGGAAACGAGGGCAGAGCGGGGGAAGCGCCACGCCTGGGAGAGGGGCCAGGCCGGGCCGCGGAGGCGCTCGCACGGGCCAGGCGGTGCCAACTCCTTTCCCCCGCCCCCCCAAGTCCTGTGGGGGTGGTGCGAGGGAGGGAGGAAGGGGGTGTTGGGGGGTGATCTGGGCCAGTCCAGCCTCCCAAAGCCCTTGCCAACCTGGGTCCTGAAAGGAGCTGCTGTTTTCTGAGCCGTCCCCCCAGCCCCCCCAGAGCCGGAGCAGCCAAGTTGTCTCAGTGGATATCAAATGGCAGCGACTCCACTGAGCGCGCGCGCGCGCGCGCGCGTGTGTGTGTGTGTGTGTGTGTGTGTGTGTGTTGGGGGTACGGTCCCATCCCTTCCCTGGTTCTGATCCGGAAAGCCGCGGCTGCCCCCCACCCCGGGGAGGACATAGGCTGTGGCCCCAGCATCCGCCCCCAGGCGGGCACACACGCAGGACGGCGCGGAGGAATCCGTCGTCGGCGCCCTGGCGTCCCCCGCGTCCCCCCTGAGCCCCGCACCTGCACCCCCAGAGCGCGAGCCCGTTTGTAGCTCCCGCTTGCTGGCCTGGCCTGCGAGGGAGGGGCCCGGCGGGAGACCCCAGGCCTCCTTCCCCGGGGGCCAGAGCTGGGGACACGGGGATCCGGGTGAGCTCAGATGAAGTCCTCTAGGGTCACCCCGGGAGTGCAGGGCCCTGCGGGGTGAGCCATAGAGGAGCACCCACGTCCTCGGAGCAGCGACGGCCTCGTGGGCCTCCCAGCGCAGTGCGCGCGAGGCGGAGGGTCGGCGGGGAGCGCGCGCGGGGTCGGGCGCGGAGCCGCGGGCTTCCCTGCGGGCCGAGGTAGGACGGACGGAGAGGCTCCAGCTCGCTCCCTTTCTCGGGCCTGTCCGGGCCCAGGCCGCGCCGTCCAGGGCAGTGCTGAGGCCCTGGGAGCCGGCCGAGGGCAGGGCTAAGCGGGGCACCCCGCAGAGGGGACCCCAGTGCCTTCGCGCCCACGAAGGGTGGGTGGCCGGGCGGCTCCTGGCCATCAGAGCTTTTCGAACGCAGCTCACCAGCACCCCCAGCACCCCGAGTTCACGGCTCATCTCCCCTCATCCGGGCTCTCCGCGCGCGCGCGCGCGGCCCCGGTCCCCATGGGGACCGTGCGTGCCCGTGGGCGGCCCCTCTGCCCCGCGCCCCCGCCCCCCAGAACCTGGAAAGGGCACGGAGAAAGGGATTGTGGGTCAGACTCGCTGGTGGGTGTCGGCCAGCTGGGCACTGGCGTCGGGGCACCGGGAGGCGGGCGGGGCCGGCTCTGGAATGCGGGAGAGGAGAGGCGCCCAGCCGTGTGGCTGCAGAAGCGGCCCCGAGGGACCGAGTGGCACTCGGGGCCACCCCGAACGGAGTGCGGTGTGCGCCGGCCCGCTGCCCCTCCTCCCGCGGCGGGAGGGCCTTGGGCCCCACTGGGGGAAGCGCGTCCCTGCCCCCTGCTGCTGAAGGAAGGACATCTGAAATGCAGCTTGGGGCGACCACGTTGGGGACCCGACAACAACCAAAGTCCCCGAAGGACACAAGCCAAGCCGAGCGCGAAGGCTTCCGGGAATGGCCGTGAC
Source organism: Lyroderma lyra (assembly GCA_004026885.1). Lineage (NCBI taxonomy): Eukaryota > Metazoa > Chordata > Mammalia > Chiroptera > Megadermatidae > Lyroderma > Lyroderma lyra. Next base: position 8,122 of record PVJL010018732.1, on the reverse strand, counting down.
GCTCGCTCACACACGTGCAGGGCTGTCCCCGGGCTCCTGTCTGCTCCCGCCTGGGCTAGGGCTCAGACCTCCTGGGGTCAAATCCCTCCTTCCCAGGGGCTGACAGTGTTGTGGACGGAAAGAGCCCATCTTTCTGACGCGGTGCTCCTGCCTGACTTCCAGGCCCTGCCCCAGCCCGTCCCTGTCCGAGGTCCCCTGTCCGAGGTCCCCACCCCTCCACCCGTCTGGAGTTTGGGAATCCTGCAGTCCACGATGACAGTCCTGTATTGACCGCCGCAGGCTGGCCCGCCGCAGGGCCTGGGTTCCCACGGCAGAGCCCCCTCCTCCACGCTGTTCACCAGGTGACGACCCCCTGCCTCCTAGGTCCCCTCGGTACTCTGCCACGGGATGGTCACCGTGAAGCATCGGTGTTACCTTGTCCTTTCCTACCCAGACATCCCCGCTGGCCTCCAGATGCAAACTCCCACGTGGTCTTCAAGACACTTGGCGTCAGCCTTTGCCCCGCCCCCGGGCACCCCCACTGTTTGTGACGGGGCCACTCGGGCTCTGTTCCTGGGAAGAGCCCTTCACACAGACCACACCGCGTCCCACCGCTCTTGCCCATCTCTGTCCCCCTGCGTCCCTGTCTGCTCTGTCACCAGGCACCCCCTCTCCTCAGCATCCTGCTTGTGCCTTGTCCCTGTGTCTGTGACACTGCCCCGCCCGCGTCAGTGCGGACTCCCTGAGGGGCAGCGTCCCCTCTCACCCAGACTCCAGGCCCCAGAGTGTGTGCTGAGCAGTGTGGCTCTCGCTAGGAGACCTTTCTGATGGCTGACTCCGGGGGGAGGGGGTCCTGGTTCGGAATGTCCTGGAGGAGGTGTATGTAAGATCCTGTCACCCAGCCTTCCCTGCCATCGGCCCCGTCCTGTGGACACGGTGTCACTGAGAAGCTCACGCGGCAGACCCCGTCCTCTAAGCACTATGGGCCCAAGCACAAAAGTCCATGTGGGTACCAGCGCCCCCCAGAGCCTTTCCGTCCCCACCAGGGAGGTCTCCCCCCCACACACACCCCTCACACGGCTCTTGTCCGCAGCGCACAGAGCGGGCCAAGGGCAAAGGTCGGAGGCCCGTTTGGGCAGGGCCCGTTGTCTCCGGCCTCCCTCTGAGCAGCTTGGGACAGCTCGTAAGTGGGGTGACCTCTTAGTCCTACATCCCCCCGGGACTGTCCCCTCCTCTGCAGCCCCAGCGCTGGTCCCAACCATGACGAGACCCCAGCACACCCCCCTCCCCACACCGACACCCCCCTGTGTGGTCCCAGTGGGAGCCAAGCGGGGGCAGGGCTGAGTCCAGGGCGGCGGCCCTCAAAGCCCCTCTTCTCGGGATCCCCTCACACCCTTAAAAAGGACCAGAGACGGAAAGGGGATCCCAGCTACTGACGAGGTGCGAGCGGGGGCTGCGGAGGCACAAAGAGCCGCTGGCCCCCTGCGTGTCCGTGACCCTGTTCACGCGAAACGGCCGCGTTTACAGGAACCAACGCGGGTTCGGTAGGAGGAGCGGCCCCGCCCCCGCTGGCACAGGCCTCTCCATGGGCGCCCGGTGGAAGGCGGCTCATGCCTCATAGCTGTGTCTGCGTCCGCCACGTTGCGGTATCGTGTGTCATGGAGCTTCTGGAGGGCGCTGAACACTCGGGAGAGAAGTACAGTGAGAAAAGCAAACGGCGTATTAGCATCATATGACGGTCTGACCTCAGAGAGCCTCTAAGGGGGTTTCGGGGACCCCCAGGGGCCCTGGACCACACTTGGGAATTACTAGTCTAGAGGAACCCCAAGAAACAGTTTCAAACCCCCAGGCCAGTCTGCACACCCTGACGATGTCCCCCAGCTGCCCGTGTCCTTTGAATGTTTTCCCTGGGGGTGAAGTGCAGGCCGAGGCCCATCGTGTGGGACCTGGACACAGACCGCCGACCTCAGCGTCAGTCTCAGTGCTCCCACTGACCAGCTGTGTGACCTCGGGCAAACGATTGACCTCTCTGTGTCTCCGTTTCCTCACCCGAAACGCAAGGCCTTTACAAAGTGCCTCCGTGTAAGAGCTGCCGACAGCAGGCAAGGGCTCGGCACCGTGAGCGCCCGGGAAATGCCAGAGCCTTGCCCACCCCCCGAGTCCACTGTCTGTGGAGCCCCGAGGCGGGGAGCTGGGGGCCGTGGGGCTTCCCCCGCCCCTGGGGAGGGCAGAGACGGCGTGCGGTCCCGGGTGTTGGGCCCTGAACCCGGCAGACCTGCCTCCCTGCCCAGCGCGCTCCCCAGCGGATTTTTCCAATGAGGGAAGGTCCCACGTCCCCATCAGGGGAAGGAGGCAGAGCTCACCTTTCCCCTAGCGGTCCAGGTGAGCCGTGCAGGTGACTCACTCACGGTGGGACAGCACAGCGACTGAAAGGAGGCGGGAGGGAGCCAGAGGGGACACCTACGCGCAGAAGCCCTTCCTGTCCCGCCTGCTGGGGGACAGCTCCGTGGAGTGGCCCCAGCCCGGTCCCCGGGGTTGCTGGCCCGGCCAGAGGGAGCCGGGGATTGGGCCACGCTGCCTCTGCTGTGGTCCCTGCAGCCCACTCCAGGCCCCCCGCCTTCCCCCAGGCTGTCCCCCTCTGCCCAGAGGTGACACAGGAGAGGGCACTGCACCTTGGGAAAAGTAGCGGCTGGTGCCCAGGGTTCTGGTGCTGGTGGTGGGAACTGGGGGTCCCCTGGGCGGGAGAAGAGAAGCGTCTCCCCACAGTTGAGGAAGGGGAGGGCTGGCCCAGGATCCTGGGTCGTCAGGCAGACCCCCCCCAACGTCCCCCCAGCCCGGCTGCCGGAGTTAGGGTACAACTGAGGCACAAAGTGGGTGGGCGCGGGCTGCCCAGGCTTCTCGCCAGAGCAGAGCCCCTGGCCCCCCACCGGTCCCCGTGGCCTTTTCCACTTGGAAAGTCCTTTCTGGCGAGCGGCAGGGTTGGGGGCCCTGGTCTGGTCCCCCTGCCCTGTCTCCGGGGCAGTGCCCCCAGGAGAGCCCCTGAGGGCTAACACAGCTTCAGTCTTGGCCCTGCCCGCCCCCCCACCTCCACTGCCGTGGCCGGCAGCCCCCACCTCCCGCCCCTGGGCTGCGGGACAGGGAGAGAGAGGGCGAGGGGCTGGCTCTGCATACTGATGTCCTGCCCATTGTCAAAGCCCCTTTGTGCCCCAGCGCTCCATTGAGGCGGCTCCGGGGCGGGCACAATGGGGGCTCTGTCCCCAAGTTCCCCCAAACAGTCACCTGCTTTCAGAGCCTCCCCACCACCACCTCCCCCCAACCGCCCCAGTGTCCAGAGGGCCAGAGGGTGCGGAGGAGTGGGCCCAGGGCCAGGGGGATGGGCAGGCTGGGGAAATGGGCACACAGAGGGCAGAGGCCCCAGCTGGCAGGGCGGGGCCGCGGGCGGATGGAGCCGGAATGCAGGTCCCGCGCAGCCACGCGGAGGGGGCGCAGGGGCGCAGGGGGCCCGGGGGGCGCGGGGGCGCGGGGGTGCACAGGGCGGACGGAAAGGGGCCCAGCCCCCCACCCCTCGCTCCCAGCCTGGCCTGCAGGCCGCCCGGCCGCCCCCCACCGCAGGGCTCATATATGCAGCGACACACGGGCTCACGCTCATCTATGCGGCTCCACACGCCACACGCGCGTGGGTGTGCCCAGGCCCGGCCGCCCGAGGCACGGCCGGCCCGCACCGCCCCCTCGGCCGGCCCAGCGCCGTCCCCCCTTCCTGCCCTCGCTGCCCCCCGCTGCTCCGACACAGGTTATAACAAGTCTGCACTTGTTGTGACCTCGAGAATGTGGCCCTGGGGCGGGGAATGTCCCGCTGCCCGCCCCACCTGCTTACACGTTAACCACAGACGCGGCCTCTGCTGAACTCTGGGCCCAGCACCCCCACCCCGCCCGTCCTGGGGGAGTCGAGGGGGCCAGGACCGCTTTGTGGGGGGGAGCGCCGTGTGAACCACCGAACCCGGGCCTCCGAGGCGCAGGCCGGGGGACGTCCTGGCCAGTGCGCGCAGCTGTGTGAGCTGATGGGACAGTCACCGTCTTCCCTGGGAGAGGTGACGTGACATGTGCAGGTGGCACGGCTGGGCCGAGGATGGAGCTCGCTTGCCCCCGGGTGTGCGTCTGTGGGTCACCAGCGGCCTTTCCCTGGGCTCGCGCGCCCCAGGCCCACGTGGCAGGTCCGCAGAGCCGTGTGCCCACCTGCCTCGGGCAGGCCCTGCTGCGGGGCGCGGGGGAGGGGGCCGAGCACCAGGTCCCCTCAGGCAGGGTGCTGGGTCCATGGAGAGGTCAGAAGGTCACCGGGACCTGCCTGCCGCCTGTGGCCGGGGGGAGTGACCTCCTTCCACTCCGGCCGCCCTTTGGCCCCCGCGCCCCCCGATCCTGGAGGGAGAAGCCCCGTGGCCCTCCCGAGGGTGTAGAGTTGGAGCCGTCCAGGTGACATGCCGTCCCTCGTGCTGCCTGGCTCTGGCCGCCCCTGCGCAGGGGTGTCTGTGCCCCTGCTACCGGTCAGGTCCCCTAACACGGGAGGACGTGGAGGACCCGGCATGGTGGACGGGGTCCCGGCTGCAGAGAGGCCATCAGATGGAGCACGGCGCTGATTTGGGGGTGCTCCTCCGTAAGTACTGTCCCCGCTGACCTCCGTGACGGCCCCCTTACAGGGGCGCCTCGGTGCTCGTCGTTAATCGTTCCGGGAGGCGTGTCCAGTACCAACACGCCGGGACGAAGCACGCGACGTCACCGGGCGGTGGACACCAGCGACTTCCGGCTCGCGCGGAGTGCCCAAGGGGACAAAATGTTCACGTCGGTGCGTCGAGTACCCGGCTGTGACCGGGCCTGGGGTCCGGCACGCCCCGACCCCACTGCTCACTGGGGCGCCTTCCCCCTGGCCGTGGGGTTCTGCCTCAGCGCCCCGGCCCAGAGCACAGCCCCCGCCCCTCGTACCCCGCGTGGTTGCTCCGCCTCCCACGCCCCCGCCAGTGTCCCCGCCCCGACCCCTGTGGCCGCACTCGGGCCACTGGCCACTGCAGGAGGGAGGACAGGGACATGGCCACCTCTGAACCCACTTCCCTCCCCCTCCTCCTCTTCCAACAAGGGAGGTGGGGAGGGGTGCAGAGACCGCTCCCGGGGTGACCCCTCAGGCGCCTCTGTGTAAGGGTTGGGGGATGCTCCGCAGACGTGGGGCCGGGAGCCCTGAGAAGGGACGGCAGTTGAGGGGACCCCTGCCCTGGTCGGGGGTGGCGGCTCGGTGGTCCTGAGTACAGGGCACCATGGGCCTCCCCGCCACCAAGCACCCAGGTGACAGCAGGCCGAGCCTGACAGCCCGTCCTGGGTACCCGGTGCCGCGGCCAAGGGGGAGGGGAGAGGGCGGGAGAACCCCACCCCGGGGGCAGGTCGCCTTCAAGGACGCCCGGAGCCCCTGCAGGCCGGGCCGGGGGCTTCCCAGGGGCCTCCCGGCAGCCCCTTGCCCCTGCCACCCCCCCAGCAGAGAGCATCGCTGACCCCGTCCCCGCCCTGGGGCCCCGGTTGGCTGTTTCCTTGGTTTTCTTGTTGGCGGATTTCTGGGCCATCGGCTGCGGGGCGCGGAGGACCCCTGTCGCCTGCTGATGGGCAGGGCGCGCTGGGCACTCCGGGCGGCCGGTGGGGTGGGACGGGCCGAGCTCCGTGGGTGGCTTCCCCACCCGGCCCTTCAGGGGTGAGGGGGAGGCCCGGGGTCATGCTCCGGGGCTGGCGACGAGCCCGCCCTGGGCGCGTGGGGAGGGCGCCCGGTCCTCTGGGCCCAGGCCGCTTCCCCAGGGACAGGAGGGGACGTTCTGGGCCAGGGACCTCCGGCGTGAGCGGGCGTGGGTCCAGCTGGCCGCCGCCCCTCACTTCCTGGTCCCCCGGGCACATCCGCCGTCCTTTCTGAGCCTGGGCCAGGCCATGGGCAGGAGGGTCGTGGCACCCCCGCCCCCGGGCGGACAGGACGAGGTGGGGCGCAGACACCCAGCACCAGGCACGGCCCAGGGGAGCACAGAGGAGGGGCCACAGCTCCCCCTGGGCGTGGGGTGTCCAGAAAGCCGAGGCCCGAAGGGGGCGTAGACGTCAACCATCACAGTGCGGAGAGGAGGCTGAGCCTGGCCAGGGGCTGAGAGGCGCTCTGTGTGGCAGGGGACAGGGCACATGTGAGGGGACAGAGCGGGGTCAGCGCTGGAGAGGTCAGAGGGGTCGGGTGATCATGGCCTCTGTCCCCCTGGAACTCTGGGGGTGCCCTGCTGACCCCTTGCACCTTCCTCTTCCTGTCCTTCTCTCTGCCTTTCTCCCAAGTGTCCTTTCTCTTGTCCCCGGTCCCACGGGCACACGGACGCCCTGGGCTTCCCGGAGGGACCTGTCGGGTCCGCGGAGAAGCTCGGGTCCCACTCGAGGCCGGTTCCGGGCGCGGGTCTGACGGTGCCCGCCTGTCTCCCACGGTGCCAGAGGGTCTGCCGCCCCCAGACCCTGGACGCCTGGCGTCGGGCCTCCTGGTTAAGGGCCGCCCTGGGCCCCCACTTCCAGGACGTTGGGATAGTGATGGCCCTGCGCTGAGGGACACCAGAGTAGGGACCGTCCTTCTGCCTGCAGTGAGGGCTGAGGGGGAGGTCGCGGCAATGTCCCCGACTGCTGGGAGATGGACGCTTCCATGGGGAGCCCGGAGGGAGAGCTTCCCGAGGAGGAAGCATGTCACACCCCGAAAAGGGGCGCGGTGGGGAGAAGGGACTGGAGGTCAATCCCGCGGGCTTTTAATACCACGTCCCTTCGGCTCCGACCAGACCCCGAGGAGGACACCGCGGTGACGAGCCCAGGTTCGGACTCGCGTCAGGAAGGAGCCTCCTGTTGGGGCAGGGGGGCTCCCTGGAAGGGGTGGGGCGATGACATGGCTCCATGGGAGCTGCTTCTGGGGACACTGCCACACTGCAGAGTGACTCCTGCCTACACTGCGCCCCGGATTTCCCCACCAGCCAGGCCCGAGCTCCCCGTCCCGCCCCCCCCCACCAGCCAGTGCGACCTCTGCGGTCACAGACGAGAAAGTACACAGAGGGGCCTCCCGCTGGGGTCCACATGTCCGCCTCCCCCCCAGGCAGGGCACCGCGCTGTCCCGGGGACCCAGAGGAGCAGGGCCCGTCAGCTCGGCCCCGCTCTGGTTTCTCACTGTGGTGGCAGATCTGGTGACAGCTCAGTGGCTCACTGGCCTCCACCCAAAAGAACTTATCTCCTGGGGCCTGGCCGTGCTGGGCTGTGAGAAGGCTCCCAGCTGCCTGGAGCCACCAGGGCTGGGTACAAGCAGGACAAGGGGCGCCCTCACCGGCACCCCCACCCCTCGGCTGGTCGGAAGGGTGCGGGAGGTCCTCCTCCTGGGGGTTACGGGGAGGCAGGTGGTGCCTCCGATCCCATGCATCACCGCTCCCCAAGGGAAAAGAGCTGAGGTGGGGGTGCACCCTGAACCCCACCGAGCCCCCAGGGCTGGGAGAGGCAACAGGCCCGACAGTTCACGCAGACGGCGACTCCAGCTCAGCCGTGACAACGGTCAGTGAGCTGCTCTGAGGCAGGTCCAGTCCTTCGTCGGCAAAGTCGCGCCCTACGACGTCCCGGGTCCCCGCCTCGCACGCGTGACCTCGCGGGGCATGGTGCGCACAATGGAGGTTTCATCGCCTCCCTGGGTGAGGAGACTGAGCCGGGACAGATGGGGAGATTGACTGACATTCCCACAGCGAGGAAGTGACACAGGCCAGGCGGCAGGGGTGGGGACAGGGGCCTGTGGCAGGGACCCAGGTGCGCCAGGGTGACAGATCGGTTTCGTTTGTCCCGCCAACTCCGCTCATTGAACGTGGCTCTCTGCACGGCCATGCTGGGGAAGGTTCTAGGCCCAGCAAGAAGTCAGGTACTGTGGGGAGTGAGTGACCTCTGTACGCACGGGGGAGTGGGGGTCCACGTGCTGTGGGGGTGACATTCCTAGCCCAGAACTGGACCAGGGATGTCAGGTCCACGTCCTTCCTCTATCCATCAGTTCCCCCGTGTGGGCGCCCCAGGGGTACGTGCTGGGCAGTTCAGGGGTACGCGCTGGGCAGTTCGGGGGTACGCTCTGGGCAGTTCGGGG
>PVJL010018731.1:0-15301 GCA_004026885.1 Lyroderma lyra | reverse complement strand
GAGAAAGGGGAGGGGGTGGGAGAGGAGGGGGGGAAGCTAAATATAAGGTGATGGAAAGAGAAGTCACATTAGGTGGTGAACTTATTATACAACAAGTTGACAATGCACTGTAGAATTGTATGCCTGAAACCTATGTAATCCTTGCTAACAGATGTCACCCCAATAAGTCTAACAATAAAAATGAATTTAAAAAAAAAAATGAGGATAATTTAAGAGACCTCTAGGACATCAAGTGTAACACAGTCACATCATAGTTGTACCAAAATGAGAAGAGAGACAGCAAGAAATTGAGAACTTATTTGAAGAAATAACAAAACTTCCCTAACCTGGTGAAGGAATTAGACATACAAACTCAGGAAGCACAGAGTTCCAAACAAGATGAACACAAACAAGCCCACACCAAGACACATTATAATTAAAATGGCAAAGTTTAAAGACAGATAATCTTAGAGCAGCAAGAGAAAGTCAACTTATAAGGGAGATCCCATAAGACTGTCAGTTGATTTCTCAACAGAAACTTTGCTGGTCAGAAGGGAGTGGCAGAAAATATTCAATACAATGAAAAGCAAGGATCTACAACCAAGATTACTCTACCCAGCGAGGCTATTATTCAAAATTGAAGGATAGATTAAAAGCTCTCAGACAAGAACCAGCAAAAAACATTCATCAGCACCAAACCAGTATTACAAGGAATTTTAAAGGAACTACTCTAAGACAGAAAAGAAAAAGCAAAATTATAAATAATAAAGTGGCAATAGCTACATATCTATCAACAATTACCTTCAATTTAAATGGATTAAAAGCTCCAATCAAAAGACATGGAGGGTATTGTGCTGAGTGCAGTGTCAGACAGAGAAAGATGCAGTTTGATTTTGCTTATATATGAAATCTAAAGAAGAAAACAAGCAAATAAAACAGAAACAAACTCATAGATACAGAAAATATTTGGATAGTTGCCCAATGAAAGAGGTGTTGGGGAGTGTGGGTAAAAAAAGAAGGGATTAAGAAGTAGAAATTGGTTATTCCAAAATAGTTATGGGGGATGCAGGGTGTAGCATCAGGAATATCATTAACAACATTGTAATAATTATGTGTGGTGTCAGATGGGTACTAGATTTATTGGCGTAATAGTTGGGAAGGGACTGGGGATAGGTTAAGAAGGTGAAGGAACTAAGAAGTACAAGTTGCTAATTATAAAATAGTCATGGGGATATAAAATAAAGCATAGAGAATATAGTCATATAATAATTATGTATAGTGCCAGGTGGGTATTAGACTAATCAGGAGGATCACTTCTCAGATTAAATAAATGTCTACCCACTATGCTATATACCTAAAATTAATGTAAAATAATATTGAATGTAAACAAAAAAAGAAGTCATACATGTATACAATGGAATATTACTCAGCCATAAAAAGAATGAACTCTATCCATCTGCAACAATCTGGTTAGACCTAGAGGATACTGTGTGGACTGTAGCAAGTCAGACAGAGAAAGACAAATGTTATATAATTCCACTTATATGTAGAATCCAACAAAATAAATGAACAAACAAAACAGAAACAGACTCATAGATACAGAGAATATTTTGATGGTGCCAGAAGGAAGAGGGGTTAGAAGAATGGGTGAAAAGAGGGAAGAGATTAAGGAGTACAAATGTATAGTTACAAAATAGTAATATGCATATAAAGTACAGCATGACAGTCAATAATATTGTAATAACTATGTATGGCATAAGGTGGGCACCAGATTTATCAGGGTGATGACTTCATAAGCTACATAAATTTCTCATCACTATGTTGTACACCTGAAACTAATATTGTATGTCAAATGTAACTGAAAAATAAAAAAAATTTTTTAAAGAATTAAAAAGCAAAAATATAAATAAAATAGTTACTAATGGTGTGGTCACATTGTTTCTAAATTAAACTCATTCTGATTTTTAAATTTAAAACTGTACCCTTCAGACATGCTTTTGACCAGATTTAGCATGTCTGCCACCAATGACTTGATGACTGCCAATATTTTTAAGGCTTCCAAATCCCTTGACTACTCTCCTACTTTTTAATGCCATATGCACTGAATTTGTGAATCAATCCATGAAGTAAAATACAGCCTTGCATCCTGACTCTCTTGGGTTTATTTGTTTCTTTTTCAAGCTATATAAAATAACCTGGGCTTGCAGAGTCTCTGTCATTCCAGTTAAGTTTAATAAACAGTAATCCATTTCAATAATCTGGTTTGCTCTTCTTGGGGTCTTTGGTGTTTTAACAGTTTGCCTACACTCAAGGGTAGAGTTTATGACTACATAATTGACTAAAAATATTTGGACTCAAAACACATCCATAACTGTCACTATGCTTTTGGTCATAATGACAGAGGACTCGGAGTAGGGTCACACTTTCAAGAATGATTTATTTTATTTTGACAGTTTTGGTGAATCTCCAAGTTAGTAAGACTGCCTTTACTGGGATGTCAGTTTTGCACTAAGACCATGGTTGCTTCCCCTGAGCTGCTCTCAGATTTTGGCAAGCCACTGAACATTTCTATAATACAGATTATCATGAAAATCTGTATTGCCTCAAAAATTCTACCAAACTATTACCTGATGACTCACCTATATTCCCTATGCCTTGGTGACATTCATACACTTTATGCATATATGAGTCAAAAAAATTTCCACACCTGGGTAGACAGGACACTAATGCTGACCAGAAACTGCAGTTTTCAGTTTAAGATTTCACTTTTCAGTGTCCTTATCAGTTCATCTGAGGTGACTCTTCATGTGGAGCAATGACTTTATCATATCGTAATTCATTTGCACATAGCTATCCTCATACACCTCTCCTACCCACATTCATATTATGAAGCCAGCCATATACTTACAGCTCTCAATGCCCTCCCCTCCAGGTGGAGGAGTTGGAATCTAACTCCCAGGTGCTTTCTCAGAGTGGCAGTGCTGCTCTGGGCCTCTACGTGGAAACTACATGAGTATCTTCACACCTGGCTCAGTATAGCTCGCACCCATACAGCTTCTGTACATAAATCTTGGCAAATGCCTGAAGCCCCCTGAGCCCCATTTTATGTGTGCAAGATAGAAATGCTACATGCATGTTAAAACACTGTGATGTATAGGCATTCACATTTATTTTACTTGATCAACTTTCGGCTATAGAGATGAGTAAGTTTCACTCCTTGAAATTTTAAAAGGTTAACAGTTGAGTTTATAACTATTCTGTTCATTGCACCTAGATGGACTCTAATTATAATAAATTTCTTCTTCTTTTTTAAAAGACAAAGAAGAAAAAAAATAATGTTCTATAACTTTGCAGTGACACCTGAAACAAACTGAGATCATCTGTTTTCTTCTCTGGGGGGCTTCTGGCTTCACACGTTTTTCCTTCTAGGTCATGGTGTGTTTTCTTCTACCTTTATAAGAAGGCAGGATAATCTGGGTCACTTGTGAAAGTCATTGACAGTTTAGAGAGTTATTTCTGACAACACTAATGTGAGATTGCCCTATGTGTCCCTCAACTACGCCTTCATGTTGCTCTAGTCCTGTCTAGACCACGACCACACACATTCACTGATTTCTCAATGTGTTCATTTAATGAATATTGATTAGGGACTGTGCTAGACACTGGGGACCCAGAAATTCCTGGCTCCATGAAATTTATACTCCAGTAGGATGACACAAATAACAAACAATAAATTAGAATATAATATCTGTTCTGTGGTGATAAGCACTATGAATAAAAATAAAGCAGGCAAGGGGAGGAGGGAGCAGGAAGGATTTTCATAAATATCACAGTGAAGGAGAACCTCAATGAAACATGACTTTTGAAAAACAACATGAAAGGTTTTAAAAAGTAAGGACATCGGTATCTTGGGGAAGAGCATTGTAAAACTTGTACCCAGACAATGAGAATGTTGAGCAGTGGGCTGATTTGATCTTATTAAATCTTAATGTAATCTTCAGGTTGCCAGGAAGTAAAGGAGTGGGGGAGGCAAATTAAGATATTAGATCTGTAACTCAGATAATAAGTGATGGCAGCATGGGCAGGATTGTAGTAGCAGAGGTGGTGAGAAGTGGTAAGAATCTGGATATATTTAATAATGAAGCAAAAATTGCTGATGATTATGAGATTTGAGAGAAAGAGAAGTGTCAAGATGACTCCATGTGGCCATTGACTAAGAAAACAAGTAGTGGTGACAAAATTTCAGAGACTGTGAAATGCTTCATCACACCAAATGTCATCCTTGCCTAACAAAAGCTTCATGTTGCTACCATTAATAATATTTCAAGTAAAAAAATCAGTACCAAGAAATTTACATGACTGTCCATTTTCCCCAGGGTATGCGTGCTCCCATGTCTTTTAGCACCCATTCCAAATTGGCCTTCAGGAAGGTAATGCAAAGCCATCACAAGAGCAGCTGGATGGACACCTTCAAGAGCAATGGGTATGATTTTATGTTGAAAGTTTGCTGACTGGTATAATCACTTCATGACCCATATGTCTTCCAGTCACCTACAGGTGGCCTTTTTGCCCCACCTCCAGCTACAGGTAATGATGGATATAGCCAGCATGAGTTCTACAGATGTCTTTGCACTTCTGGGCTTTTCCGCATGGCAATCACTAGAACCTGTGCTCTTTGTCATTGTCTCTGGGTTTTATGTGCTGTCTGCCTTTGTAAATGGTGCCATCATTCTGGTCTCCTGTGTGGATGTGTGCCTCCACAGTCTTATGTACTTATTCCTTGACAACTTCTTTTTCATGGACATTAGCTTCACCACCAGCATTGTCCTACAACTGTTGGTCAACCACAGAAAACCTTAAGTTATGGGGCAGGGGTGGAGTGTGGACCAGTTGTATATCGCCCACTGGCTGGGGGCAACCAAATGTGTCCTTGGCTGACTGTTATAGCCTAAGACTGCTATGCTGCCATCTGCAGGCCACTTCACTATACTGTCATTGTGCAGCACAGCTTTGCTTCAGCTGAGTCCTCACCTCATGGCTTGGGAATCTGAGACCACCAGCATGGTGGGCTCCATGCTCACTATGCTCCTGTTGCTCTGTGGGAACAATCACATTGACCACTTCTTCTTTCAGATGCCCTTCATTATGCAACTGTCTTATGTGGACACAAGCTTCAACGAGGCAGAGATGAACATGGCCAGTTGTACATCTTTGTTGTATTGTCTCTGGGTCTCATCCTGGTGTCATATGGCCATATTGCCTGGGTTGTGTTGAAGATCAGGTTAGCAGAAGGGCAGAGAAAGGCATTCAACACCTGATAGTCCAGTGTGGCATTGTGGCTCTGTTTCATGGGAGCATGATCTTCATGTATCTCCAGCTGGTCAAGAGCAACTCTCATAAAACAGGGCAAGTTCATAGCCCTGTTTTTCACCATCATCACCCTGATGCTGAATCCCTGATTTACACAATAAGGAACAAGGATGTAAAGAAGTCTCTCAGGCACATCGTATTTAAGAACTGCTGTGGCTCTGCAGGGACAAGGAGGCAGATTTAGAGACTCTACTCACTTGTGAGAAGGAATAAGATTTAAGGTATAAAAATTGACTGGAGATCAGGATAATTGGAATGTCACCAAGCCAAAGAGAAATCATTTTCTGGTTTTTATTTTTTATGAATAATCATATTGTTTTGTTAGTTATATAATTAACAATTGTTATATAATTGCTATAAGTAGTATGTAATATATGCTAACTGCCATATTGTTCATTATTGTTTATATAATTATGTTAATTTTTATATTATTTTAAAATTTTTTATAATAATGTCTACCACTGAAGGTACTTAATCTGTGTGAAGTTTTTTACATTTTTTTCCAATATTTGTAATGACTAGGGTGGTAAATATTATAAACTTCATAAAGATTAGGTTATTATAAAGCTATTAAAGTTTTATTCTTAGATTTAAGTCTAGATCTCTCTACTTATACATGTTTGCCATCTTGCCTGTAACCCCTTGTGATATAATAAGAAATATGTGTATTTTTGTCTTTGTACCTGGTTCCTAGAGCAGAACTTCTAGAACTCTTGAAATTTCCTCAGTGACCAACCAATACTCCATTGTATATGTATACCACCTATTCTTTATCCATTAATTCACTGACAAGCACACAGGCTACCTCCACATCTTGGCCATTGTAAACAATGCTGCAATGAATATTTGAATGTATATATCTCCTCCAAGTGTCTTTTTGGATTTCTTTGGATAAAAATCCAGAAGTGGAATTACTGCATTCTTCTTTGTCTTTTGTTACAGCTTTTGTTTTAAAGTCTGGTTTGTCTGATATAAGCATTGATACCACAGCTATTTTTTTTATCTGTTTTCATTTGTATTGAATATAATACCTTTTCTCATCACTTTACTTTCAGTCTGTGTACCTTTCAATCTGAAGTGAATCTCTCAAAGGCAGCATATGTAAGGGTCTTGCTTTCTTATTCAGCCAGCCTATTGTTGATTGGAGCATTGAATCCAATTACATTTAAGTTGATAGATAAGCAGTTATTGCCATTTTATTATTCATATTTTTATCCTTTGTCTTTTCTTCTTAAAGAAGTTTCTCTAACATTCCTTCTGTCTAGGTGGTGATGAACTCCTTTAGATTTTTCTTATCTGGGAAACTCTTCATCTGTCCTTTGAATCTAAGTGATTGCCTTGCTGGCTACAGTAATCTTGGTTGTAAATGCTTGCTTTGCATCATTTTATATATTTCATGCCAAACCCTTCTGGCCTGCAAAGATTCTGTTGAGAAATCAGCTGATAGTCTTATGCTAGTTCCCATAACTAACTGCTTTCTCTTGCTTGCTTTAAGATTTTCTCTTTGTCTATAACCATTGGCATTTTAATAACAATGTGTCTTGGTATGGGCCTATTTGGGTTCATCTTGTTGGGGACTCTCTGTTCTTCCTGGACTTTTATGTCTATTTCCTTTGCCAGGTTAGGGAAGTTTTTTGTAATTATTTCTTCAAATAGGGTTTTAATTCCTTGCGTTCTCTCTCTCTCCCTCTTTTCCTTTTGGTATCCCTATGATGTGAATGTTGGTACACTTGATGTTCTCTCAAAAGCCCCTTAACTATCCTCATTTTTATTTTATTTTTTTTTCTGTTCTCTTTGGGTGCTTTCTGCTGCCTTATTTTCTAAATCACTAATTTGATCCTCTGTTTTATTTAATCTACTGTTGATTCTTTCTAATGTATTCTTCATTTCAGTTATTATATTCTTTATTTTTGACTGGTTCTTTTTTTGTTTCCTATCTCCATTTTTATGTTTCCTATCTCTTTGTTGTTTTCACTGAGATTATTCAGCATCCTTCTAAGCAGTGTTTTAAACTCTGGTAGATTGCTTGTCTCCATTTTGTTTAGTCTTTTTTTTTTTTTTTTTGAAGGTTTGTTCTGTTCTTTTACTTAGGACAAGTTTCTTTGTGTCCCCATTTTGGGTGCCTTCCTGTGTTTGTTTCTCTGTATGAGGTAAGGCTGCTACATCTCCTAGTCTTAGTAGAGTAGCTTATGTAGTAGATGTCCTGTGGGCCCAGTGGCACAGTCTCTCAGGTTACCTAAGCCGGGTGCTCCAGGTATGTTCCTTGTGTGAGTTGTGTGTGTCCTCCAGTTGTAGTTGAGCCTTGGTTTCTGTTTGCTCATAAATGAGAAGGATTGACTCTCAGGTTGATTGGTTGTGAGGATTGGCCATGACTACAGAAGAGAAGCTGTTGTGAAGGGGCTGACCCTACAGAGCAGGATTCACTTTAGTAGGATTCTGGCACCTGCCTACTCTGCTCTTTGGCTGTGTATCCTATGGAGGCAGTTGAGTGGTGCTCCAGCATGGTTCAAAACCTGCTTCTAAGGATATCAGCTTAGGGTACTCCTGGGAGGGACCCCACTGCCACCTGACATGAGCCAAAAAGCAATCTACAAATAGCAGCCACCACACTGGACTTTGAGGTGCCTGGGAGAAACTAAGCCACAAACCGAGGCTGGCTATTACTAATGCTGGGCTTGGGGCTATTTTTTCAACTGTATGGAGCACACTGAAGCCAGATGCTGCTTGTATGGGTTTTGTAAACCTTTAAGAGATTTTAGGAAAGTCCCCAGCATGAGCCCAAAAAAAGCCATTTGCATGCAAAAGTCACTGGAAATGCCTTGGAAGGGCCCACAAGTTGGGTGGGGCAGAGTCTCAGGGAATCACTAGAGCAGGGCAAATGGTGTTAGCCAGGTTAATGGAGACCCATTTATGGTGGTTGCCTGCTTCTGGACACCAGAAGTGGGGAGGGCTAAACAAAGAAATAATGGCTTCTGCTAGCACTTCCATTGGGAAAATGTCCTTCAGCCCCTGCCCTAAAATCAGACAATGCAGTTCCTCCCTCTTTGTCCGTAACACCTTTCAAGCTGCTGTCTCAGTGTTGCAACTCAGAGCGAGTAATTCCATCAGTGAGTTAGTCTGTGCACCAGCCCTTCAAGATAAATGCCTGGGACAGCAGCCACTGTCAGACTCACTCAGCCACAATCTCCACTGGTTTTCACACCCAAAATGTAGGGAACCTCTCTTCCTGGCACTGAAAACCTGGGCTAGGGAGTCTGGTGTGGGACTGGGGCCCCTTGTTCCTCAGGGGAGACCTCTGCTGCTGAGGTATCCCTCCTGATTTTTAATGGTCATACATGGATGTGGGACCAGCCTGTTCTAAGTCTCTGACCTTGCTAACAGTTTCTAGGTGGCTTCTTCTGTATCTCCTTAGTTGTAAAACCTTTTCAGCTAGATTTCAATAGGTTCTCAAAGGTGATTGTTTTGTAGTTTAGTTTTAATTTTGATGTGGTCCTGGGAGGAAACAATCACAGTGTTCATGTACTCCATCATCTTGACAAGAAATTGGAACTCAGCTTTTTATGAAGAGAGTATTGATTCTTGGGTTTTATGTAAAAAGGAAAGCAGATCCTTATACTCTTTTTTTAAAACTTCTTTTTACTTTTCCATTGCAGTTGATATTCAATATCATATTAGTTTTAGATGTATAGAATAGTGGTTAGACTTTTATATAACTTACAAAGTAATGCCCCTGGCACTCTGCACAGTTATTACAATATTGTTCACTATATTCCTTATGCTGTACTTTACATCCCTGTCACTATTTTGTAACTACTAATTTGTGCTTTTTAATCCTTTTACCTTCCTCACCCAGCACCCAAACTCTCTCCTGTCTGGCAATCATTAGTTTGTACTTGGTAACTATGAGTTTATTTCTATTTTGTTTTCTGGGGGTCCACATATAAATGAAATCATATGGTATTTGTCTTTCTTTTTGTGACTTATTTTGCTTAGAATAATACCTCTAGGTTCAACCATGTTGCTGTGAAATATAAGACTTTATTCTTTTTATGGCTAAATAATAGTTCGTTGTTTATAGGTATAATATCTTCTTTATCCAATCAATCTATTCTTTTGATTCTAGATGCACAAAGTTAAAACCATAAAATTGAGGGAAGTGAAGCAACCCCAAGAAGTTGAATCTGCACCCTCCAACATGGGAAAGAATGAGCTAAGTAGGACACAGATATAGAAAAAGCTTTAAACTGAATTGCTATACTGAGAAGCCAAGAGAAACTTAGTAGCCCTCTACTCCACCCAATTTTTTTTATCTCTTACATGGACGGTGCCACACCATTACGCTGGTATTCAGTCAGTCAATTCAGTTCAAGTGACCAACGAGGCTGTGTCTATGCTCCAGTGTTCCTTACATTCACTATGATATGTGTTTCCAGGGGCCAAGGGTGCCTTGTCTAAAATGTTTGCAACACTTTATTCAGATATTTGTATTGGCATTAAGACAGGAGTCTCTTTCAGAGTAACAGAAAATGCTATTTTGGGATCCAGCTTGTCAGACTTTATTAGTTAAAAAAGATATAATCTTGCATATTGCTTCAAAAATTATTATTAACTTCTATTTTTACATATAAAGGAATTAATTTTCAGATATGTTTTTACTTAAGTTTAGATCAGTGATTCCCAACCATTTTTCACCTGTGTACCCCTTTTCAAACTCATTTCTATAAATTGTACTCCTTGTTTTTAAAACAGCTGATTTTAAATATTGACACTTTTGTTCCATGCCTATCTTAATATAAAACAGTGGAAATGAGGTAATGAGTTAGGAAAAAAAGATTACTACACTAAAAGTACAAAGCACAGATTTAATTTTACAATATTCATAACACAGTTAAATATTGATAAAGATGATCAAGTATTTAACAATTTTCTAATTTATTATTAATAATAATATTTATTTGTGTTATCTGAAAAGTCTATAATAATTGTTATGCAGATCACTAGTTGATTGAAACATTGTTAGTAAGATTGTCAAGCTTGGGTTATAATCCACACCAAGTTTTGGTTTTTTTAAACGTTTCTCTTTTCAATCACTGATCCATAATTGCCATACTTAAAAAACACTGACAATAATAACTGAAATTATGCTAAACATTAAATTTAAAAATTACTTGAAAAGAATCATGATTAAAGGTGATACACTTGCTTTTACTCAATCAATAACTAAACTGATCAAACAGTCTGGCTATGGATGTATGTATATGTTTGGGGAAGTTCTGGAAACATAGCTTATGGATTGTCATGAAACTGTGTGTAAGGACTGGTAGAAGAGCAGTTTGGGGAACGATTCATAGTCATGCCCTAACCAATCATCATTTGCTCATGTGATCTAATTTTGAAGTGTCTGCATTAATGGTGATTCAAACTTAGCATTTATTGTTCCATAACTGACATTTTGCATTTTTTTACTTTACTTGTTTTTTCACCAATACTGATTATTTTTGCAAAGCCCTGAACAGCCCATCATGTACACCTGCGGGTACATGTACCGCCACTTGAAAACCGATGGGTTAGATCACTAGTGACTACCAGCTGCCCAATCTAGAACTAACACTCTCAGATTTTCTGGGGGTTTTTTTTTTCTGTTACAGTTGACATTCAATATTATTCTCTATTAGTTTCAGGTGTACAGCATAGTGGTTATACATTTACATAATTTATGCAGTGATTCCCCTTGTGGCAGGAACCACAATGGCCGGAACATTGGGAAACCATAAGGGAGCTGGTCCTAAAAGCAGTGTGTTAGAGATAAAGTCTGGGAGCTGAGCTCTAAAGCTCAAAGAATCAAGGAAGCCAAGTGAGACAGCTGAACTGCCATAGGAAAGAATAGGGCCCCTGATATAGCACTGTGGCTCACAGGGTGTGTCCTTACACACAAGGCCTGGAGCAATTACCATGAAAATAAATCGCTGAAACATGGCCTGGGGTAAAATGCTGGAGAAGGGTGAAAGGTGGATTTGACAACATTCACCCCAACAAACATGAACGGTCCCAGCCTGCTTTCCATTGGCCTCTCCTGTGTCCTCCAATTTCCCCAATGAAATGCAGAAAGCAGAGCAGCCTCAGCTTACATTTTGTTGGCCACCACTTTCTCCTGCAGCTTCCCCAATGAACTACAGGAAGAGGAGAGACCGCAGACTGCTGCACCCTGCCCCCAAATGCTGATGAAGACTGGAGATGTGGCTTTCAAATATCGCCTCTCTCCCAAAACTTGACCCCTCAGTGCCACCTAGTGTCTGCTCTAGAGCAAGACACCACAGAAATACTAATCAGAGAAAGAAAGTGATATCCTGGTCTCTGCTGGACATAAAGCCTTAGCATGTAAAGCCGTAAGAAAGATGAAAAATCTCCAGAAAATGAACTAAGTGACAGAGAATATAAGGTAGCTGTTCTAAAAGATATCAGAGAAATGAAAACATACTAGCAGAATGCCACAGCTGAGATGAATGATCTCAGAAAGGAAATCCATGAATAAAAGGAACATTTTAACAAGGAAATTTAAACTATAATGAAGATTGCAATAAAAATTTGAGAGGTAAATAATACAATAAAATAAGTGAGAAATAAAATAAGTGCCATAGAAAACAGGGACAACCAGATGGAGGAAAGAATTAGTGATATTGAACATTGGAACATGGAAACAGTCCAGAAAGAGGAAGATAGGGAACATAGAACCAAAAGAACTGAAAGAACTCTGCAAGAACTACCTGACTCTGTGATAAAAAACAATATCAAGGTAATAGGATTGGAAGAAGGAGCAGAGCACTCTACAGAGAGCATACAAATAGTAAATGAGAACTTTTCAAACCTATGGAAAGATCTGGAACCCCAAATTCAAGGATAAAGTCAGTCCCCTAGATACCTGGACTCTAGCACACCTTCTCAAAGACACATTGTACTGAAGATGTTAAAACCAAAGAAAAAGAGACCATTTTAAAGGCAGCCAGGAAAAATAAAAAACTATAACCTTTAGTGGCAAACCCATCAGGTTGTCATCAGACTTCTGAGCATAAACTCTACAAGTCAGGAGGAAGTGAAATCAAATATTCAAAATATTAAAAAAGAAATTTCGAGTCAAAAATAAATTATCCAGCAAAATTATCCTTCAGATATGAAGGAGGAATAAACACCTTCTTAGACACACAGAAGCTGAAGGAATTCACCAGCACAAAACCAGCACTTGAAATACTGAAGGAGGCTCTTCAACCTAAAACAAAACATCAGATTAAATGGAATAGAGTTGGGACAACAAAAAAGAAACAAAAATTTAAAAATAATAATAAAAAAGAAGTAATGGTCATAGGAAATCCTCATTTATCAATGATCACTCTAAATATAAATGGACTGAATTCACCTATAAAAAAACAGAGTATGAGATTGGATTAAAAAACAATACCCATCTATGTGCTGTCTTTAAGAGACACATCTCAGCCATAAGGACAAACACAGACTCAAAGTGAAAGAATGGAAAACAATACTCCAAGCAAATAGTAACCAGAGAAAAGCAGGAGTTGCCATACGGATATAGGATGAAAAATAATTCAGGTTAAAAATGATAGCAAGAGGCAAAGGTGGACATTACACAGTGATGAAAGGCCCAGTACAAGAAGAAGAAGAATTGACATTAATTAATATATATGCTCCTAATCAAAAAACACCAAAATATACAAAGGAACTACTAACAGATCTGAAAGGAGAAACTGACAAAAGCACAATCATTTTGGGAGACCTAAACACCCCCTGAACAGCCATAGACACATCATCCAAATAGAAAATAAATAAGGAAATGTCAACTCTAAATGACACACTATAGCAAGTGGACATAATTGATATTTACAGGACATTCCATCCAGCAAAAAAGACTACACCTTCTTTTCTAGTGCACATGAAACATTCTCAAGGATAGACCATATGCTGGGACACAAAAGTAGCCTCAGCAAATTCAGGAGGACTGAAATCATACCAAGTGTATTCTCAGACCACAAAGCTCTGAAATTGAACAACTGTAAAAGGAAAGCAGAAAAAATCACTGGTGATTAAACAACATCTTATTTAAAAATGACTGGATCAAAAAACAAATAAAAAAGAAATTTAAAAATACATAGAAACTAATGACAAATGAAAGTATGACACATTAAAATTATTGGGATGCAGTGAAAGCAGTAATATGAGGGTAATTTATATCATTACATGCCTATCTTAAGAAACAAGAAAAATCACAAATAAACATCCTAACATCTCATCTTTAAAAACTAGAAAAAGAAGAACAGAAAAAACCCTAAGTGAGCAGAAGGAAAAAAGTAATAAAAATTAAAGCAGAGCTAAAGAAAATCAAGAGCAGAAAGACAATAGGAAAAATTAATGCTACAAAGAGCTGATTCTTTGAGAAAGTCAACAAAATTGACAAACCTCTGGCTAGACTAACCAAAGGGTAAAAGGAAAGGACATAAATATCCAAAAGTAGAAATGAAAGGGGAGAAATTACACCAATGATAGCACAGAAATACAAAGAATTATAAGAAAATATTATGAAGGTCTTTATGCCACTAAATTTAACAACCTAAAGGAAATGGAAAAGTTTCTAGAAACTTATCACCTACCTAGACTGAATCAAGATGAACTGGACAAGCTAAATAGACCGATCAGTAGTAAATAAATTGAAATGACTATCCACAACCTTTCAAAAGGCAAAAGCCTGGACCAGTCTCAGCAACAAATTTTACCAGCATTCAAAGAAGAATTAATGACTGTCCTCTTCAGACTATTCCAAAAAATTGAAGATGAGGCAATACTTCCTAACTCATTTTACAGGGCCAACATTACTCTAATACCGAAGCCTGGTAAAGACAATATAAAAAAAAGAAAACTATAGACCAATATCTCTGATGAACACAGGTGCAAAAATTCTAAACAAAATATTAGCAAACAGAATACAACAATGCATCAAAAACATTATGCATCATGATCAAGTGGGATTCTTCCCAGGAGCTCAAGGATAGTTCAACATATGAAAATCAATCAATGTGATATACCACATAAACAAAATAGAAGGTAAAGACCATATGATCATATCAATTGATGCAGAAAAAGCATTCAACAAGATACAACATCTATTTATGATCATAACACTAAATAAAATAGGTATAGAAGGAAAGTATCTAACATAATAAAAGCCTTATATGACAAACCATCAGCTAATATCATGCTGAATGGGGAAAAGCTGAAGCCCCTTTCCTTAAAATCAGGAAAAACACAGGATGCTCCCAGTCACCACGACTATTCAAAATAACACTGGAAGTTCTAGCCAGAGCAATCAGGCAAAGAAAAGGAATAAAAGTTTTTCAAATTGGGGGAAAAGAGGTCAAATTGTCACTATTTGCAGATGACATGATCCTTTACATAAAAAAGAAATCTAAAGCCTCTAACAGAAAACTATTAGAACAATAAACAAATACTGTAGAGAGATAAGGGGACAAGATGGCGACTGGAGAGGAGGTTCCTAAAGCCTCTCCCAGAAAACAAAATTGAACGGCCATCCAGGAGCCAAGAAAGCAGACCCTCAGTGACAAACCGGCTGCTGAGAAATCCACAAATCGCAAGTAAACACCTGAAGGCTGGCGAGAAAGGGGCGAGTCGGGGAGAGGGAAGGGAGCAGAGATGGACCACGCGGGACGCGATCATTGCTGACTATTCGGGGCTGCGCAGTTTGGGGGAGGGGAGAGAGACTGGGGAGCTGGGGACGGAAGGAGTTTGGGAGCCAGCCTCTGGAACATTTGAGTGGTAGAAGGGCTGAGCGAGGACTCTGAACTGCAAAGATAACACCCCAGCTCTAAGCCCCCTGGAGACCTACACAGGGCTGCAGTTCCTGTTCCCAGCCTGCTGCAAAGGCGACCCT
>PVJL010018730.1:0-15298 GCA_004026885.1 Lyroderma lyra | reverse complement strand
CCCCCACCCCCACCCCCGTGTGCTGTGTGTGAGGGCCTCGGCTGGCCTGATAAGGCTTGTGCATTGTAGCCCGTGGTGATCCTGGGCAGTGAGGTCTGGTCAGGTGGGCCACAAAGCTATAAATTAATTAGCGCTTCTCTCCTGGGCGGTTTGTCTTGGCGGTGAAATGGAACCACACGTGTGCACACGTGTGCCCTTGTGAGAAACCAGGCGGGCTTAGTGGTGGCCCATTGGCCCACTCCGGTCGCCCTGGCCCTGGCGGCGTGGCCTGAGATGTGTCCCCTTCAAGGGCCTGGCGTAAAAATGGGGTCCTCGTGTTTGCTCTGAGGGGAGGATGGGGAATGGAGTTTTCCCGATTGTGGCACATTGTCCCCTGGGGTGCTCAAGGTGACTTCGAAGGTGCAAGGAGGCAGCTTTCAATAGCGTTGACAAAGCGACGGAAGACTCTTCTGTTCTCTTTCTGTCCGGATTACCTCCAGGAGAGTCTGTCGGGGCTACGAAGGCTCGAACACTGTCTGCCTTTTAACAGAAAGAGCAGGCCTCAAGGTCAAAGCCTTGTGCTGCTCCCAGTGTCTGTTCCCTGGCTTCCGTCGTGTTTATTTCTGTATTTTCTTTCTAATCGTGGCAAATATTTGCCAGTGATGGCTGAGATATGGAGCCCCCACCCCCTTAAAATATAACCGTTTAAGTAAAGCAATGGCCGCGGGCTCGTCGAAGCACGTTCTGTAACCAACAGTGCGGGAGGGTAACCGGCGGGCAGAGTGCAAGAGGTACCAGGACGCGGGAGTTCTGGTCGACAGCGTGAAGGCGACCCCGGGAGGGAGTCCGGGAGGTCAGGCGCCCGTACGTTCCCAGCTGGTCTCACCCCTGCGCTCGGCTTTGCAAACACGCCCGCACGCCCGCACGCCGGCGGGGCAGCACAGCAGCTCTTGCTCTCAGGGAGGGAAACTTGGTGAATTTCGTTTGGATCCTCGTGATTCTTTTCTTCCAGAGGTGAAGTTCGCATAACGTAAGGTTAAGCAAGTGTGCAATTCGGTGGCGTCGAGTGCATGGACAGTGTCATGTAGCCACCACCTCTGTCTACGTCCAGAACATTCTCAGCACCCCCAAGGAGACCCCAGACCCGTTAGCAGTCGCTCCCCTCTGCCCTGCCCCAGCCCCTGGCCACCGCTCCTCTGTGCCCCGCCTGCGGCTTGCCTGTTCAGGGTCCTCACCCTTTTCCGGTTCCCACGCTGTCGTCGGGGCCGAGAGCACAAGGGTGCGCCGGCGTTTGCCTCGCTCGGCCGGTTAACGGGGAGCTTTGACCTCCCGTCTCTGGGTGTGAATTTCTCACTCGGGGGCGCCCGTCCTGCAGGCCGGCTGCCGGGGCAGAGGTGGAGCAGCCGTGTCTGCTCCCCTCCTGCGGACGCTGGGGAGACCCGGCCGCAGCTGGGCACACCTGAGCCCCTCTGATCGTTGCTGTGTTGCTGGCACAGGACAGACGGACATGGTCTGCTCCAGCGGCACGTCCCACGTCCTGCATTCGCCCCTGCCGTCCCTGCTGCCTGGAATGCCCTGCCGTTCCTCGGCCTGGCACCGGTTAGCCATCTCCTTTTCCTCCCCCGACCTCTCCCGCCGCCACCAGCGGCTCCCATGTTACCGGTCCCCTGGCACAGAGCTGTCCCTTGTTGGCTTCCAGTTTACAGACTGAAGGAAGGAACTCTGTCTAGTCACTGTTTGCATCGTGTCACCGTCACGGGGTGCTCTGCGGGCAGTTCCATTGTCTCTGCGTCCCTGCGTCTGGCTCAGGGCCTGGCACGGAGCTTCGGGACGTGCCAGCACACGGTCCTTGTCTGACGTCCCCCCTCTGCCTTGTAGGTGCACCCTTGTTTCTCTCCCATCCTCACTTCTACAACGCCGACCCCGTCCTGGTGCAGGCAGTGCTCGGCCTACACCCCAACGAGA
Organism: Lyroderma lyra; assembly: GCA_004026885.1. Classification (NCBI taxonomy): domain Eukaryota; kingdom Metazoa; phylum Chordata; class Mammalia; order Chiroptera; family Megadermatidae; genus Lyroderma; species Lyroderma lyra. Next base: position 13,354 of record PVJL010018730.1, on the reverse strand, counting down.
AAGAACACTCCTTGTTCCTGGACATCCACCCGGTGAGCCCCTGCCCGTCACTGTGGGGGGCGGGGGGTTCTGATCGCTGTGCACTTGACCCCTCCTCTCCCTGATGGGGGAGTGGCAGGAAGTCTGGTTTCTTTGGCATTAACAGCTTCTAGAATAGCAAGCCGTCACAGGTCCCTGCTTTGTCCTCTGACTCCATAGTTCAAGGACTTGACTGTCTCTAGAAGGGAGTTAGCTCTACGAAAGGACCCTGAGACCGTAAATTAATTAGGAATTACCTGCCTGCATTAGCCCGAGGCAGCCTTCTGGCTGTGCCCAGCATACCATAAAGATCTTTTGGTACCAACGAGAGCCTGGACTACCTTGCAGACAAATTGGGTCCTGGGGGGTTTGTCCCGTGTGACACCCTGCCTACCAGCGGGGACCAGGAGGGTATCAGACGGTCCGTAGCTGGTCGCCTCTCCTCCGTGACACGTGCCATGTGGTGCTCACTGTTGGTTCTGAGATTCTGGGGCGGGCGCGCTTGTGGCCTCTCCTGTGGGCCTTGTCGGAGCCTCTTGCCTGGTGCTGTCCCTCGACCCGCCAGCCCCTGGCACCCACCTTCTCTCTGTCTCCTTTCTTTTCCACTGAAAGTGCAGGCTGGTGGCGGCACCCGCGTCACGTTGAGCACACGTTTCCTGAGCGCCCACTACGCTCCAGGCGCTGGCTAGACACCCTCACGCAGTAGCTCGTGGGACGTCGCCGTCATCTGGGGGGTGGGCACAGCGGCCCCCGTCTCACAGATGGGGCACCTGCAAGGCTGGTAACCGGGGGGCTTTGCTCCCGAAGGGAAGGCCAGCTGTGTCTTGTCGACTGCTGGGATCCCGGCGGTTAGCACGGGGGGACGAGCAGCTCAGTCACCGTGGCTTTGGCAAGTGACGGAGAGCAAGTTGGGGACGAAGCTGGATCCGGACACAGGTCTTCTGGCCGCAAGCCTCCCCATACCCACCACGTTACGTCCTGCGTTGACATATGTTAACATGCGTGTTCACGTACTGCGTGCGCCCTGCCGAGCTCACTCTCTCGTGTCAGACACGCCGGGGCTTTTCCCCGCCGTTGCAGGACTTTGACCAGTCCGTAAAGGGTTTTTATTACGGCGCCAGCAGACAGCGTGCACCCCCTCTCTCTGCTGGCTCCGGGGGGCTCCAGCCAGAGTGCGACCTCTGCTCTGTTCCCACGGCGACTCGCACTTCAGCGCATGGGTTCCCCCCCACACACATTGAGAAACAGGCAGATAAGTCTCGGGGTGCGGGGCGAGATGCCCCAGCTGCTTCTCGGTGGCCCCGTGGCTGGCCCCTCCACGTTCTCTCGTTTCAGGTCAGTGAGGCAGGCGGCGGGAGGAGGTGGCCTTTCATTTGTGTTGGGCACTTTGCGGAGGGTGACAGGGGACCAGTTTGCTGCCGGTGAGGCATGAGCCGGAGGCTAGAACGCCCGTGGGAGCTGCGGCTGTGGTGGCCACGGTTCCGCTCCTGAGTCTGGTGGGGGCTGTGGTGACAGCTGTCGCCAGCCCTGCCCGCTGCCCTGAGCACGCAGGGTGGCCTCGGCCTGCCGTGTTGGCACTTGTCCACTCACACAGGTCACCCCCCTCCCATCCCTACAGGTTCTTGAGCCCCTGGGAGCACGGCCTTTGACCCGCTTCTCGGGGCACCCTGGCTCGGAGGAGGTCACGGCGTCTCCGCCGGTACCCCCCGACCTGAGGGGGGCTCGCTCGCAGACCTGGGGCCTCCCTTGCAGAAACCCTGCAAGGTGGGCGGGGCGTCCCCATGGACGGACGGACGAGGAAACCCATCTGAGTGGAGAAACAGGGTGGTGGTCCCCTGACCCCAAGGTTTCCCTTCCACTGTAATTTCCGGCCTTTGCTCCAGAACCTTCCTGATTTTGGTCCTCTATGTGTTTCACTTCTGTTATTTACTTATTGTTTTTAAAAGTTGTCTCATTAAAAATAAAAGAAAGGGTAGTTTCTGCCCAAAAGCAGCTTTCTTGTGTCACTACATTGAAGTGGAAATTTAAAAATTCTCCATGGAAAATCCTAGAAATCTCAGAGGGCGCGGCTGGCTTGGAGGAGGTCGGGGACGCTGGCGGTGAATTGCAGACAGCGGCGCCGTCTGAGCCTGCACTTCTGTTTGGTTTAATTGGGGGGAGGGTGACCGAAGCGTGTCATTCTGCTTGGGGAGGGAGGCCTGGTCCTAGGAGGGCAGACAGTCGGTTTGGGATTCTTCCCTCCTCTGGACGGGGCCCCTCAAGGTCACGGTCGTCAGAGTGGTTTTGGAAGCACGTGTTTACCTTGTAGGGTTCAGGGCGAGCAGAGGAGACCCCAGTGCCTGGGCAGCTAAGGTGGTACACCCGCGGTGTCCCTCGGGTCCCCTCACCGTGTGTATTGTCACAGGTCACGGGAATCCCCATGAACTGCTCCGTGAAGCTGCAGCTGAGCCTGTACATCAAGGCCGTCCGTGGCATCGGGTGAGTGGGGCCTGGATTCAGAGGTCAGGGGCGGTGACTCGGGCCCCAGGGTCCCAGGACCAGGGTCTGGGGGAAGGGGGATGTCAGAGGTCAGGGGCGGTGACACGGGCCCCAGGGTCCCAGGACCGGGGTCTGGGGGAAGGGGATGTCAGAGGTCAGGGGTGGGGACTCGGGCCCCAGGGTCCCAGGACCGGGGTCTGGGGGAAGGGGATGTCAGAGGTCAGGGGCGGGGACTCGGGCCCCAGGGTCCCAGGACCGGGGTCTGGGGGAAGGGGATGTCAGAGGTCAGGGGTGGGGACTCGGGCCCCAGGGTCCCAGGACCGGGGTCTGGGGGAGGGGGATGTCAGAGGTCAGGGGTGGGGACTCGGGCCCCAGGGTCCCAGGACCGGGGTCTGGGGGAAGGGGATGTCAGAGGTCAGGGGTGGGGACTCGGGCCCCAGGGTCCCAGGACCGGGGTCTGGGGGAGGGGGATGTCAGAGGTCAGGGGTGGGGACTCGGGCCCCAGGGCCCCAGGACCGGGCTCTGGGGGAGGGGGATGTTTATCCCCCGGTTCAGCCAGAATCTTCCATCTGAGCCATTTCCCACTCAACACAGTGGCAAAAATTAATCCTGGCAAAACCGCGTGTTTGAAAACAGGAACCTACAGACAGCGTTCTTCACCGTGGGGTTCACTTTGTGGGAGGAATTTGCTAAGCACGGATTTTCGTGTTTGGTTTTGTTTTGAATATCGGCTTTATCAAGGTTTACTTTGCACGCTATGACACCCCCCCCCCGCCTAAGAACGTATGGTTCAGTGGTTATAGCACGTCCCCAGAGTCGTGCGACCGTGACCGCTGCCGATTCCAGAACGTTTCCATCACCCCCAGAGGAAACCCCGTGCCACCGGCAGCCACCCCCATTCCCCGCGGCCCCAGGCCACCCCTCATCTGCCCTCTGTCTCCATGGGCTTGCCTGTTGCGGACATTTCGCTGAGTGGGAACCCTGCCGTGTCCAGTCCTGCTGTGTCCGGCTTCCTTCACTCAGTGTCCTGTTTTCTTTCTTTTTTCTTCTGTGTCTTGTTAGATTTATTGGGGGTGACAGTGCTCGGTGAACATCACACAGGTTCCGGGGTGCAGTCCTACATTCCATCGCCTGTGTGCCGTGTTGCGTGTCCCCAGCGTCAGTTCTCTCCATCACCTGGGACTGGGGACCCCGTCCCAGCATCCCGTTTTCAGGGCCCTTCCACGTGGGAGCGTGTGTCAGCGTTGCCCTCCTCGACAGGCTGCGTCCTGCTCTGTTGTGTGGCTGGGCCGTGTTTTGTCGGTAGCTGATGGGCATTTGGGTGGCTCCGACTTTCCGGCCTTTGTGAGCGTCTCCGTGCACGTAGGCTCGCACTCCTCCCGGGCCGACCTGGCAGCCGGATTGCTGGGTCCCGTGGGAACTCCGTGTCAACCGCTGCAGGAGCCGCCGGCCTGGGCTCCCCAGTGGCCGCCCCATTGACGTACCAGCCAGCGGCTGAGGAGGGGCCCAGCCTCACCTCCTCGCCATGCCTTGTCTCACGCAGCATCACGTTTGGACACAGCCGGGCGAGGGAGTCCGCGACTCGTCGTTATGTCCGTGTCTGTCCTTCTCGGCGTGGTCGAAATCGTTTCATTAAAAAAAAAAGTTTTCAGTTCCCCCTGGAAAGGTCCCTGGGCAGCAGGAACGTGGGTGGCTCTTCCGCACTTTGCCCAAGAGCCGTGGGGCCGGGAAAGTGCCAGCTCGTCTCCACTGCCCCCTGCCTGCCCCCCGCCTGCCCCCCGCCTGCCCCCCTGTGCACACCCGAGAGCCGCGGGGTTTGTGCTCAGGGCGGGGGTCTGTGGGTGGTGGAACGGCACCTCGCGTGCGCCAGCTGTCTGCCGCCCCAGCCCGGGCTCTGGGGCCCGGGGCTCTTGGCACCTGGTCTGCCAACTCGGGTGCTGTGCCGGGCAGGTGACTCGGAGCCGCCGGACTGGCTGGGTGGCCCCACCTTTTTGCATTTTCAAATACATTTTTCAAAATCGGGATTTAACGGGCTCCCTCAGTTTTCACCTGCCGGGAGCTAATTCGGATCCTCGACAAATGCCGCTCAAGCCAGCAGTTCGCATGGGTGGCTGGAGGCTGCCTTTTGGGGGCACCAGGCTGCTCCCCTGACCTCCCTGGGCTTCTGTGTCCCTGTCTGTCCGGAATGGGGGCCACAGAGCTGCCTGGCGGCCCCTGCCCGCCTGGGCCCTGGCCGCGCCACCTGGAGGGCCGGTGCGGAATGGCTGCGGCGAGGTGTGCCCAGCCGCAGAGCTGCTGAGCCGCACCTCGTCCCCCAGGAGCTTCTGCACTGTTTGCTCACTGATCTTTACCCTGAGATAAATGCTGTTGGCGTTTACTTTGCATCACTTCTTACAAACACAGATGAAAGAGGCCAAAGTGAGCAGCCCTTCTGTTGTATGTCCACAGTGTTTTCTGCGTCCGTCCCTGTGGGTGATGCTGTGCTAATTCATCACCTTGCACAGGGCTTGACTTTGTGGGTGGCCCGAGGGGTTTTGGGGAGCCGTGATTGAGGACTTAGTCTTTTGTGCCGAGTCTGGTACCTGTCCCCGAGTGAGTTCAGTCTCCTCCGTGCAGTGGTGCCTTGCAGCAGCTGGGAAAGCTACAGAATATTTGCATGTCCGCTGTTCATAGCATTTATTCATTCATTCATTCATTCATTCATTTTGAGTGGTCCCCTGGCTGGGAATCGAACCCAGGCCGCAGCATTAAGAGCGCTAAAGCCTAGCCACCACACCACCAGGGAACCCCCTGTTTGTGGCATGTAACAGCAATAGTGAGAAGCGTGGAGCACTCTCTACATGCGGGTATTTCTCTGAGCACCTCGCTCATGTCACTCAGCCCTCACTAGAGCGCTGTGGCAATCCCCATGTTACAGAGCAGGCACAGAGAGGGTCAGTAGGTGCCCCAGGCCACACAGTGAGCTGGTAAGTGGCTGTGTCTGGGTTCCTGGGACCGTGAGCAGGCTCGATGGTTTGCTGGGTAGACTCACAGGACCAGCAGTGGTCATGGTCACAGCTGTGATGTACGTCAGTGGAAGAGTCAAAGCGAATACAACAAAGGAAAAGGCACTGAATTCTGGGGGAACCAGGCTCTGTCTTCCAGAGTGTTCTTGCGGGAGTCACACAGGACGTCCTTAATTCCCCAGCAACGAGCTGTGACAACACGTGTGAAGTGTCGTCACCAGGGAAGCCCATTAGAGACTCAGCGCCCAGGGTGTGTATCGGAGGCTGGTCCCTTGGCGCCCTCCTCCCGGCCCCCAAATCGCAGCATTCCCGAAGGAAAGCAGGTCGTCAGCAGGAGCCACATTGTTTGCTAGCTGGGCGCATTGCTGCCCTGATTGGGGTTCTGTTTCTAAAAGGAACAGCTGGATGTCAGCTAGGTCGTGGGCTGCCCCCGCCACACAGGAGATGGGAGTTTTTAATTGAGAAGGATCTTGTCCGATTGCCAGGTTGCTTGTGCCCAGCCAGGAAATGCCCATCCCTCAAGCTTGCTCCAACCTGTCGCTCCTGTGCCTGGAGCTTGCAACCATACACCCACGGCCGCCTGACGAACACACACGGACAAAACTTCTCACTGGTCTTGTCTCCCTTATTTCTAGACAAACCGGGCAGATCAAGCCGGTGGTCCTGCCGGTGCTGTGGTTTGAGGAGGTAAGGCCACCTTGCTGTACCTGCACGGGGCACCCCAGGGAGGAGCCAATGTGGGCATTCGAGGCCGGGGGTCCTTAGTGGAGAGGGGGAAGGCTGGGCCGTGGGAGCCGGACTGTGTGACCCAGAACAATCTATGAGAGGCTTCATACTCTCCAAGCACTTTGTCGGGGCCCTACTGAGTGCAAAGGGTCACCTGAGACGGGCAAGATGGGCTGCTTGGAACGGACGAGACGGCCCCAGCCCTGGGTGCATCGAGTTTCTGAATGTGCATGACTATGTCTGAGACAAGGGAAGGTGGTTTTCAGGGTGTCAGCTTTTCAGCTGAACTTTCTTTTCTCCTGGATTTTCAGGGTTCCTTCTGGCCTAGCTCGTTTTAAATCAGGGTGAGCTCAGGGCCAAACAGGCAGCTTCCGAATGTCAAGTTGACATCGCAGTCTGATGTGGACTGGTAGGAGGCAGAGCTCTGCTGCATCCAGCCAATCGGGGTGGCGAGGCTCCTTCCGTCTTGTGGTCTTGTCCTCCTCCAGACCCTCAGAATTCACCCGCGTTCACTGGTTGGGCAAAGTGACGGAGGGAATCACATGGAAGGTGTTCACGAGCCAAGTGTGGGAGTTGTAACATCACTGTGCCCACATCCCATTGGCCAGAATGTGATCACATGGCCCTGACCAGTTGCAGGGGAGTCTGGGAAATGTAGTGTCCTTGTGCGGTCCTGGAGGAAATGGAAGCCTCCCGCGGGCTCCGTGCCACGCTTTGGCCAGTGCACTTGGGGCAGGGGTGGTGGGGGACAGAGGGATGTGGTGTGTGGGGTGGCATCTGCATGTGGCCCCAGCCCGTTTGATTGTTGTGCTCCCTCCCCAGAGAGGGGCCATGGAGGGTGAGACCCTTCAGAAGTTCTACACCCAGCTGGTGTTGCTGCCCAAGGTGATGCACTACGCCCAGTACGTCCTCCTCGCCCTGGGCTGCGCCCTGCTGCTTGTCTCCGTCGTCTGCCTGGTCCGGAGCCAAGTAGGTGGTACCTGCAGCGCGGCCCCGGCCGCCTGGCCCTCGCGTGTCTGCTGGAGCAGAGGGGACCTGGCCGTCCGTCCCTTCTGCTGCGGCCGAGGACATCCTTAGCCTGGAGCCACCTTGGGCGGCGTCCTGGGTTCTGCTCGGGGCCAGGGAGCTGTCGCTGGGTCCTCGCATCTCCTGTACCTGCATGCCACTTTCCTGCCTGCTCTGGTCGCCCTGGGGACCCCCCGTGGGAGGGGCTGCCGGTGGGTTTTGGGTCATGAGACCTGGTACTTGAGTGGTTGGCTCATCAAGTCAGCACCTTCGGGTGCCAGGCTCTGTCAGGTGCCGGGCGCGCTGCAGTGAGCAAGGCGGACGCAGTGCAGTGCCTGCTCTGGGGGGTGGAGCGCGGCTGGCTTCCTGGTCAGGGAGACAGATGACAACCAAGTGGTTATACAAGGTCATTTCCCTAATGATGAGATGACAGAAAACGTGACAGGCCAGAGCAGCGCAGCCCAATGGAAATGTTCCAGTAGCCACAGTTACGTGCAAAGATGGACTGCAATCATATTTTCTGTAACCTGAATCTCCCAGTAGGACCGTGTCGACAGGTAACCAATATGCAGAGGAGCCATGAACACTTCGCGTGTTTTCACGTTAAGTGCGGGGAATGCGGGCGTGTTTGACACTCACAGTGGCTCTCGGTTCGGACTTGCCCCCTGTCCAAGTCTCAGCAGCCATCTGTGGGGACTGGCCTGCACAGCGCAGCCTCTAGGGTGGCTGGGGACAGCCCTCGAGTGTCAGGAAGGCTTGTCTTCGCAGGGAGACGCCACGGAGGTGCTCGGCAGTCTCGGAAAGAGCGTCCCACTGGAGGCAACGGCCGGTGCAAAGGCCCTGAGGCCGGGTGCCCGAGGCTTTCTGGAAGAGACCCCGCAGGGCCGGGTGGCTGGGAGGGTGAGGTGGGCGTAGGAGTAGGGGGTGGTGGCTGAGGGGCCCTGTGACGCCCGGTGGGCTGCTTAGGACAGATCCCAGGGCTGACAGGAAGCTGTCGGAGGCTGTTAAGGGCCAGCTGGTGCACGGTGGTGCCTCGGCCCTCGGGCGGGCTGGGCAGAAGCCGGGGAGCAGTGAGGAGACCCGGCTGAGTGGGGTGCTGGGACCGGGCGGGCTCAGGTTACTTCAGGAAGCGGGGGGCCCTGAGGCACCCAAGCTCTAGAGGCAGGCGGGAGAGAGGGCAACGGCTTCCTGGTTCGGTGCCACCCATGCACCTGCTCATTCCTGGCACTCATGGCGCCCCTTTGGTGGGCAGGTTCCCCTTTACCAAGGCACCATGCTCGGTTGTGGGGGGTACAGAAATGACGAGAACGTGAGGTCTGGACCCCAGTGGGCAGGTTACTGCAGTCACGTGGTGGGTGACAAGGCCCGTGACCGCGGGGCTCCAGGGGCAGCTGCCTGGTGGGGAAGGGACACTGCTCAGTGGCAGGGAGTCTTGGGAGGCCATTTCGGCTCTATGAAGCAGAAAGCCACCTTGGTGGCCCCCCGCCCCGCCCCCGGAGCTGGGGGCCCCAGGCTGGGCCCTGGGGGGCGTGCTGCCCAGCCCGCCGGCAGCCCCGGGCCACCAGCCCCGCCTTGCTTGCTTGCTTGCTTCAGCTGTGGAAATGGCTCTCTGTCCTTCTCGGGGGACGCTGCACGCCGGCTTGCCGGGACGACGATGCACCTTCCAGGCTCCTGACCTTTCAGACCCTTAACCGATGGGCCTTCCGAATCCCCCTGCGCGGGGGCAAAGGTTTGCGCTGGTGTGAGGGTGCCAGCTGCGCTCCTGCTGAACGTGGGCTGTAAGGACACTGCTGGGAGCGCTGTCCTCTGTCACTGTCCCAGCGACAGTGGGGCTAAGCAAGGCGGTCACTCCAGGGAGCCGACAGGAATTCCCTAGTTTCCTGACTTCAGTTACGGCGGGAGGGCGGAGGGGACCGGAAGCCACAGCCCGCAGCCGGTGGGCGCCACCCTGGCTGCGTTTCCTCTAGTGAAGACACACACTGCCACATGCGGGCGCCAGGGGACCAGCTGGCCAAGGCAGCCCCCAGCTGCTGTCCCCTCCGTGTCCTCTAGTCGTCCATCAGAAGAGGGGCAGGGTGACGACACCAGGTGAAATGGTGGCTCGGGCCCCTTCCCCGCCTCGTCCCCGAGGTCAGTGACCGGCCCCCTACCCCAGTGAGGACGCAGTTGAGGGCCCCTTGCAGGTGTCACCACAGGCCAAATAAGTGAAATTTGTCCCGTTTCGTACTTTTCGTCAGGGTTAGGCCTGACGTGCTTCTGTGTGTTTGTCCTGGTTGCAAAAAGCAAAATGATCGCAGGCTGATGACCTCGACAGATTTTAATTCTCAAGTCATTTTTCAAAGAAGGACATTTCCAAGTCATTTCAAACACAAACAAACAAAAGTCTTTTCACAGCATTTCCGTCTCTGGTTGATTTAACCCTTTCGGTGCTGAAGAAAGTTTCCCTGTCATCCCCGTGCTGAATATTTTGTGCAAAATTTGGGCCAAAATACGAGTTTCACAAGGGACCAGTGGTAGCTGCGGCTTGTGTGAGCTGCTCCCCGCGCCGTTGGGGTGGACGTGCGCGCCCGGCTGCGGCCGCAGACCCCGCGATGTCCATGCGTCACCTCCGGCCCCAGCCGCACCGAGAGGGTTAAAACGCTGCCTGTTCACCCGCTGATTCCTGGCCCCCGAGCCCCGTGGCCCACCTGCCCACCTCCGTTCCTGTCCACGCCTCAGTGTTCGGGGGGACACGCCCTCCCACTCGGCCTGTCCCTCCGACCGAGCGTGCTCCTTAGACACCGGGGGCCCCGGAGCGCCTCAGATCGCAGCCAGCCCCCAGGAGGACGTGCCGCACCCCTCCCTTCGCCTCTCAGAGCCCCAGGAGCCCCGTGTAACCCTGCGTGGGCAGCGGCCACGCCAGCCACCAACGAGCTTGGTTATCTTCTAGGAGAGCTGCTATTTCTTTTGGAATAGCACTAAAAAGGGCGCGAAGGATAAGGAGGCCATGCAGGCCTACTCCGAATCCCTGATGACGTCAGCTCCCAAGGGGACAGTTCTGCAAGAAGCCAGACTGTAGGTGGGTACCAGGTGAGGCCGCGCCCGCCCCCCCCGCCCGTAGGGTGGCGCTCGGCGGCCCGACACTCCGTCACCTGGGGAGTCGACGGGTGGGAAATGCACATTTGTGGGTGCTGCTTTCGGAGGAGCCGCCCCGAGGCTCCGCGTGCACGGGGGGTTCCGGTCGCAGGCCTGGGGGAGAGGGGGCCCCGGGTGTGCCGTGGGCTGCTGTCTCCCCTGCAGGGAGGGCAGGGGTCACGTGCGCCCGCCGGGTACCCGGCCCTGGCCTGAGGGCGGGGGGGCCAGGCCGAGCAAAAGCCGTCCAGCACGGAAAACGACACAGAAGCAATGGCAGCGGCACGGTGCCCAGTTCATTTGAATTTCAGGTGGACAGTGACTAATTGCCGGGGATGAGTGTGTCCCCTGCAGCTATCGGGGCGTGGTTACACCCTACCTGCGGGCCAAGGAGCGAGCGGGAACCCCCCCCGGCCGCGTTCTGCCTGCTCTGGGGTCTGGGGGGGCCCAGGTACCCCCGGGGTGTGAGAGGTGGGGCCGCAGGCTGAGGCTGGCAGAGCCGTGTGGCTCTGTGGTCGTGCCTCCCACCAGGGCTGCTATTGCGGTCTCAGGAAAACGTGCCACCCCCGCCAGCTTCCGGGCCCGGGCCCGCTGCGGGGGGAGGCAGCTCTCCTGACCGCGGAGCCAGAGGGGGGCCGCGGCCCCCAGGGCGCCCGGGTTGCCGGGGCTGGAGGAGGAGATGGAGTGGAAGACGCAGAGGGGTGCGCGGGCGCGGCCAGCCCCTCGAGGAGGAGCAGGAAGGAGGGCGGGCGGCAGTGTCCCCCACCCGGCTCTGGGGGTGCTCCTCCTGCGATTGCCCCCATTGGGGATGAGCACTAAGCGGGTGCCCTCCTGAGGACGCGGCCCCTGGGCTTGGGGATGGGGCAGCCTAGCTGGACATGCACCCCTGCTTCCCTTCCTCTGTCCCAGGAGCCCCCCGGGACGCTTTGCCGTGTACGGTTTGATGTCACAGGCACCCCTGCCCCCTTCCAGCCATGACCCCTCGTGTAGACACTTGTTTTGTACTCTGGGGGTGCAGGGGTGCATTCCTCAGGCATAGAAAAAGGGGTGATTCACTGTAGCACAGATAGAGCCGGTGGGTGTGAGGTCAGAGCCCCGGCTGTACCTCCCAGGACATAGCCAGCATGTGCTGCCACCTCCCCCCACGTAGAAACAAAACCGGGGTCTCCTCCCCATCCTGCCGGCAGAATCCAATTTTCAGGTTAGCGGGAAGCTTCTGACTTCCAGAGGTTCTGCTGCCCTGCCCACCGAAGGGAGCTCGGCCTGCAGCCCGGACGACGCCCCTCCCCGCGGTCACGTGTGCCCGGGGGTGCATGTCCCCGAGTGCCCTGTGGTGTCCTGTGGGCTTCGGCTTTGGGGACAGGCAGCGGGGAAGTGGCCGGTGGTCCTGGAGGCCTGGCATCCCTGCAGGGCATCCCTGCAGCCCGAGCCGCGTCCCGGCCTGGATCCCTGGGGGAGGCCCCACACGTGGCCCTGCCGCTGGGCACGGGGGCGGCCCGGGGGGCGAAGGCAGGACATGTGGCCCCCGCTAGCCCGGAGGGGTGCCTTCGTGGGAGTTGGGAAAGGCAGCCCCTCCGTGCAGACAGCCAGCGCTGGACGCCTCTGTGCAGGGGGCAGCTGGGACAACCGGACGGAAGAGACCTGCTCGTGACAGGGAAGTGACGGGGACGGGAGCAGGACCCTGCTTCAGCCCTGGCGCCCCGAGAGTTTGTGCAGCATCACGTGTCTCCTTCGGCAAAGTAGTTTCCCCTTCCTCCTCCTGAGCGAGGCTGCGTCGCGTCGTGGCTCTTTGGGCCCACGTGGCTGAGGGCCTGGCCACCCCTGGTTGTCCCATCTGCCGTGTGTGGGGGGGTGTCAGGGAGGGGTGTGTGCGAGGCCCGTGCAGCCGTGTAATACGGAAACTGGAGCATCGGGGGGGGGGCACCTCACAAATTGCACGGTGCCGACACGCTGTGCTGCGCCGGAGGCAGCGCCTGTCACCTCTTCCCTCAGATACACACGGCGTCACGGTGAGTGGGGCTCAGCTCGGGGACAGAGCCAGGGGCCCTGCGTCAGCCGCACGAGGCATCGAATGGGCCGCCGACCTGCGGGTTGTCCCCGTGTCGGGCGGTGGCCGTCCGGGCGGCACCTCTCGTAGCCGCGACCCCAGTGAGCACCCACGGAAGCGGTCACAGGGGGGCCTTCGTGGCCGGGCTCCTCCGGGCAGCCCTGCGCCCTGCGCACGCGGGGAGCCTGGCGCCTGTCCCCGAGCGCCGGAGCGGGAACCCCCTGCCCCGGCCCTGCCCGCGGCGGGGTCTGCTGTGCCCGCCACGTGGAAAGCAGCCCCTCGGGGTTTGTGGACACGGCACGGGTGCGGGCGGGGGCAGGGGATTTCGGGGTTCTCCAGCACAGCTGCCGGGAAGGAAGGCAGAGGGCGTGGGGGTGAAGGGTCCCCCAGATTCTTGCCGTCGTCGTTCTCAGAACTATTTTAAGTCGGGAACGTGTTTCGGAACGTGTTTGGGGAACCCACGGCCGGGTTCCCCTCACCCAGACGCAGTGGCATTTTCACGGGACTGGTTCGCACTGCCGGGTGACAGTCTGTGCTGCTTCAGCTTTTCTCAGTGGTGTCACCGTGTCTGTGTCATTCTGCAGCTGGCTGTCCCCTCAGTGCTCCGCCTGACAGCTGTGTGGTGTCATCACGTGACCCTGTTTGAACCATGCACTCTGTTGGCGGGCATTTCGGTTATTTCCACAATGTCGGTGTTGGCAATATTGGGGATAGGCCTGGACTCCCCGCTCTGCCCCCCTCACTGTGTTAGGCAAGTCCCCTTGGGCCTCAGTTTCCCCACCTGCAGTGGGCCGAGGGCAGGGCGAGGTGATGTTTGGTGAGATGAGGAGACCCTTTGGAACTGCGCTGCAGGGCCCTGGGGTCACCCCAGCTTGACAGACGGGCACTGCAGGGGGGGGCTGCTGGGGACATTGAAGCGGGGGCCACGGGGGACGCGGGGGCACTGCAGCGGGGAGCGCTGCAG
>PVJL010018729.1:0-15302 GCA_004026885.1 Lyroderma lyra | reverse complement strand
TGGGGTTCCAGATCTTTCCATAGGTTTGGAAAGTTCTCATCTATGATTTGTTTGAGTATGCTCTCTGTAGATTGTTCTGCCCCTTCTTCTATTCCTATTATCCTGATGTTGTTTTGTCTCATGGAGTCGGATATTTCTTGCAGAGTTCTTTCAATCCTTTTGGTTCTATATTCCCTCTCTTCCTCTTTCTGAGCTGTTTGCATGTTCTGGTCTTCAATATCACTAATTCTTTCCTCCATCTGGTTGGTCCTGTTTCCTATGGCAGATATTTCATTTCTCTCTTCTTTTATGGTATTATTTATTTCTCGCATTTCCGTCTCAATCTTTCTTATGTTTTGAATTTCTTTGTTAAATTGTTCTTTTTGTTCACAGAGTTCCTTTTTTATCGTTTATATCCTGTTTTATGTTATTTATCTCAGCTATGGTGTTCTGCCAATAGGTTTTCATTTCTCTCACAGCCTTTAGAATGGCAGCTTTAAATTCTCCGTCACTTAAGTGAGTCCCTTCCAGTTGTAACAGGCTATCTTCTAGGTGAATTTCATGTTCTTTCTGAGGAGTTTTGGTTTTTAAGGAATTAAACCTGTCTGCTGGGTTCTTCCTCTTTGACATGAGGGCTTTATGTTCAGTGCCCAGATTATTGCTTTTGTGGTGTCTTGCTGTAGGGCAGACACTAGGTGGCGCTGGTGGTCAAGTTTTGGAGGAGAGGGAGCGGTTTCTTGTTTCTGATCTCCTACTGCGTTTGGAGGTTATGCGCATGTATCCTGGGGAGAGGCCAACAGAAGGCTTTCGGCCCTTTGCTGGGGAAAATCAGTCTTCCTAGCCCTGATTTATTACCTGGCTGTCTAAAGGCTCACTCTGCTTTCGGAACTCTGGGGTGCACGAGGAAGTGCCCGCTCCATAAGTCCAAAGCTGTGGGCCTGGCCTGAGACAGCATGGTCGCCTTTGTAGCAGTCTGGGAACAGGAACTGCAGCCCTGTGTAGGTCTCCATGGGCTTAGAACTGGGGTGTTATCTTTGCAGTTCAGAGTCCTCGCTCAGCCCTTCTACCACTGAAAAGTTCCAGAGGCTGGCTCCCAAACTCCTTCCGTCCCCAGCTCCCCAGTCTCTCTCCCCTCCCTCAAACTGCGCAGCTCCAAATAGTCAGCAGGGATCGTGTCCTGATCCCGCGTGGTCCGTCTCTGCTCCCTTCCTTCTCCCCCACTCGCCCCTTTCTCGCCAGCCTTCAGGTGTTTACTTGCAATTTGTTGATTTCTCAGCAGCTGTTTTGTCATTCAAGGTCCTCTTTCTTGGCTCCTGGATGGCCGTTCAATTTTGTTTTCTGGGAGAGGCTTTAGGAACCTCCTCTCCAGTTGCCATCTTGTCTTCTCTCCTCTGGGGATGATATTTTGTATCTCAGAACCAGAATGTATCTTTGCCTTTCTTTTGTTCTTATGGTGGTAAAATGTAGAAGGGAACCCCTCTCATCAGCTTGTGTCCTGTCAGTACATTACTGAATCCAAAGCCTTATTTCACTTTGTTCTCTCCCTGTAACTAAAATAAGTATTTCCAAAAATGGCTAAATTTTAATAAAAAGTTTATTTAAAAATCTTACAATATGGGTATTGCCACAGAAGAGAAAAACAGCGTTACCACCGAGTGCAGCAAAGACAGTGGTTGATTTACAGCCAGAAGCAGAGGGAATTGTCTGTTGACTAAGTAACTAAGAGAAGTAACTAAGAGAAGATATACTTTGAACAAGAGGGTTTATTGTTGCCTTACAAACGCCAACCCATCTGTCCCTTCATGATTCCCCATGACTTCCTAAGGCAGGAGCTAAACATGGAGGTCACGAGGGCATAGAATACCTCACATCACCCTGTATGGCCCTGGGGATGGCTGGTTTGTCAATGACGTTTACAATTCCTCAAGGTAGGAACAACCTAAGACTGGCACAGTCTTATAGGGGTCATCAGGAGAGAGCTTGGGCTCTACAGAGGTGACGCACAGCCCCTCACACTTTCTGAGGTTAATCATCAACCTCCTGGTAGCCCATGCTGCTCCCATGGTGACCTGAAAGAACAATATCAGTCATATGTCAACAGGAATGATTTAGGTACTGAGTCAACCGCCTGGGATAGTTTTGGTACACTGAGTCCTTGGGGTTACATGTTCTTATAGAGATACAATGCATGTTGAAACACAATGGGGACTTTCAGAAAAAAGAGAGTCCCCTAGGCAACGTTACACACAGACCATGAAATAACCAATTTTACTTCCTTATATGTTCACCAATAAAAGTTATGCATTTGTTCGATTCAGGGCTCTTTCAGTCCATGAGGCTGGAGTTCCTTGACCTCGCTTGAAACTTATTTTTGGTGACTGTGTTTCATTTCCTTGCACCGACCTTCCTTTTCCCCCACTGCCTCTGTCATGCAGGATGCAACAGTAGCGTAGTGTGCAGACACTGCAGGCCAAGAAATAACAGACCATGTTTTCATAAAATATTACATCTATTTTTATTTGTTATTTTTTAAAATTCCTTTTTATTGAAAGACTTTTTGGGGTGACATCTGTTAGCAAGAATTACATCAGTTTCAGGCATACAATTTCACAGTGCATCTACTTTTAAATTAAAGTTTATTTCTTTTTAGAAAAATAGAAGATAATTAATTCTGATAAATCACAGTCAGTAAGTGTCAAAAGGAAAAAAATTGCAAATTATTTTAATTTTCTGGTCTGAGAAACATGAATATAGACATTACATTAAATACAATGGGCTGACTGAATACATTTACATATTCTCATTGCAAGAATCATACATCAGCAAATTTATTTTATTTTTTTAATTGTTAATTTTTTTATGTGGGTAGTTACCTGGCTGGGAATCGAACCCAGGCAGCAACATTGACAGCACCAAAGCCTTAGCCACCATACCACTAGGGAACTCCCATCAGCGGATTTAGTTAACATTCATTTAATTATGTATTCAGGTTTGCACTTGTAAATATGTCATCAAAATTGATCAGTTTCAAATATACCCCAATGGGTTCCCTAAGAGTTAAAATTATTCTTCCACCTTAAAATAACATCTTCACCTACTGATAGTGTCCCTTGATGCTGCCAAAATAGTAGCTTTATTGTCATCTTCAAATCTTTTGCATGAGAAGTGTACATAAGGTGCCCATAATGACCTAAAATATGCGTCACTGGGAATGACCGAATTAGCAGATAAGAAAGAGAGGTTCTCCTTACTTCTACTTATTACTTTCTTGTCCAATAAAATGTCTATAGATTCAGAAGATACTTGCCTACTGCTATACTGTGTAGTTTAATATGATAAATGTGTATCATTAAAGCTACTAGAAGTAAACAAATGGACACAATTGGTAAGTAAGATTTATGCACAAATATACAATAACATAAAAATAGAGTTATGAAAATAAATCTGCATGAACCCTGTTCTCTATACTTCCTTATGCAAATACTACAATGCAGAAAAATGACACATATTTTCATGACAGCAAAACACTTCTAGGCATATTCAATTCTACTCTGGATTTTCCTCAGGAAAACAATGGTGTCCAGTGGAGAGAAACACTGAAACAAATACTGGGACTCACTCTTAGTTGGTATGTGTTTTTGCACACACTGCATAGCTGCTCTTTGCTGCAGTGTGTAGCTTTACCTTTGTAAAACTAAAGTAGAATTGACCTAAATTTAATGTTTTGTTTCCATGCTTATAAACTAGAAATGTAGGTGCTGAGTATTTCCTCTAATACTATTACATGTAAAAAATTATATTTTGCTAAATTTTCACATGGCCATAAAACTTACCAAAGTCACATACACCTGCACTGAAAGCTATTGTCTTTCTATAGATGCTGAACATCAGAGCTCCTCATATTCTAGAAAAACATGCAAATGCATTATACTTTGTTTATGAGAACCAGCCCAGCCCTGATCATACAGTTCTGGGACAGGAGCTCCAGGTTTATATTTCCAGGTGCCCCCTTCCTTGATTAGGAATTAAATTTAAAAAACACAGCATAAAGTTTGAGTTCAGGTTAGCTTTCCTTGTGGCTATTTTAATAGTTAGTTCATGGAACATATGACAAGCTGATTTTATGTGTGGATATGAGTGACAGAAAAAGTGACATTTTCTATTCCAGGATGTTTTCTGTTTGTTTGTTTGTTTTTGAAGGTGTCCAGTGTGAAGTGCAGCTAATGGAGTCAGGAGGAAACTTGGTAAAGCTTAAGGGTCTCTGCAATTCTCTTGTGAAGCCTCTGAACTAAACTTCAACAGCTACTAAATTCACTGGGTCCAGCAGGCTCCATGGAAGGGGTTGCAGTGTGATTCTATAATTAGTGCTAATGGTGGTAGCACATATTATACAGAGTCAGTGAAGGACCAATTCACCATCTCCAGAGACAATGCCAAGAACATTATATTTTCAAATGACCAACCTAAAATCTTAAGACATAAGCATGTATTACTGTACTAATGACACAGTGAAGAAAAGTCAATGTGAACCCCAACACAAACTTTCTTGCACGAGACAGAAGACTGGGTTACAGGGGGTGCTCATGATACCTGAAGGTGCTGAGAACCCACTGAACACAGGGACCAAGCCCAGGAGAAGCAGCAGAGAAAGGTAAAGTCTTGGATTTCTCTAAGGGTATGGGGCTTCCTCTTTATGTAGCAGTTTCCCCAAGAGTCACTCTAGATCTATTATTTTGTTTCTACCACAGATATTTATGTATTTTAGAAGTTTTATTTTAATAGTAGTAACATTCTCAAATGCACCAAGGTAACATAACATTTTTGAAGGGAGGAAAAGAGCACAGAGGTTGAGTGAGCCTGGATAACACTCACCACAAATTGAAAGTCTGTCTACAAAAGGTGAAACTTTTCTAAATCATCCTACATTTTAAGAAAGGTCCAATAAATTTAAAAAGGTCTTATTGAGGCACATGTTTCTGTCAGATGACCCATGTATCCCCCATAAATGAATCTGCCTTAGTGTCACCACCAGGCTCACTCATAATCTGAGAGTCAGCCCAAAACTGTGTTTTTAGCCAAACCCATGATGAATTTCAGAGAACTTAATGGAAAGTCTGTTGCTTTGCTCCCTGAATTTGGGGATGAAAGACTTGCATTTTTGGGATAAATACATTGTGTTAATCTTGATTTTGAAAATAATTTTATTTATTCTTCTGTGTGGCATATAAATATAAATATGTGGTAAGGAAAAAGTGGCAATTTTCACAGTATCTTCCCACAAAAAATATTATCTCTTCATTCTGTGAGGTACCTTGGCTGAGAGTTGCATTTTTCAAAAATTGTTAACTGTAATATAAGAAGACGATACAATTTATTTTTCACGTTAAAAAAACTTGAATAGAATAACTTTGTTTATCTCATCACAAAATGCCTCTCTCATTCATATAGAAGATAAGAGATTTTTTACTTCTACATCTCGAGGTAGAAGCTGGTACTGTACACCTGAGTGCCTGCAGAAACCACCATCAGCTGCAGATTATGGAGTCATGTGTTTCATTGGTACAAACATTTTCAACTGCTTCCTCATCAGCTTAAGTATCAGGTCTACTGTGGGATGCAGAATTAATGTGCATGTAAGGCTGGATCTTTCCAGCAACATGTATATGCATGTAAAAATTACAATAGGGGGTCTAGACCATTTCAAGTGTAATTGTTTCATTCATCAATCCACTTACTATGTGCTTAAATCATAACTTGATCCTGACATGCATTAACATGCATATTTAAAAAATATAGAAGATGTAATCTAAATGTCCCCACCACACCACCCACAAAAAAGCTCAGGTCCAGAAAAATTCAAAGGTAAATTCTACAAACTTACAAAAATTAACATCTTTGAAATAGTCTTTTTCTAATTCTACAAAAATTGTAATAAGAAGAGGAAACACTTCCTGATGCATTTATTGCGATAGACATCATACTCATAACAAATTAAATAACAAATTAAATATGACAGGCAATATTTGTCAGAAAAATTAATGCCAAAATTCTAAAAAATATATTAGAAAACCTAACAGTACATTAACATTTCACTTGATATTTATTATTATAAAGTGAAATTTATTTCTAAGAATTCAAGTAAACAAGTAAATTTACTATACCACGTTCACAGAATAAATTCAAAAATTATACTATTATATAAATAGACATAAAAAAGGTAGGGAACTTGAAAAAATTTGAAACCTTTTCATATTTAAATTCTCAACAAATTATTTCTATATATGTATATGTATATATGTCTATGTGAATGAGTGTGTTTGTGTGTGCATTGTGTACCTTAACATAATACAATCAGCATATGAGAAGCCAAAAACTAATATCCCGCTGCATAGAGAAAATTTGAAAGAATTTTTCTAAGATCAGGATGAAGACAAGCATGCCCACTGTAACTACTTTTATTTAACTACTTCTATAGAATTGGAAGTCTTTGTCAAAATAATTAGACATGAAAAAATATAGAAGTGTCTAAATAAGAAAGAAATTAACTTAGTTTTGTTCTGTGTTCAAATAACATAATCTTATCGACAGAAAATCTTATAGACTGTACCAGAAAATTAATAGAAATACAAAATGAATACTAAACAGTAGCACAATATAAACTCAACATAAACAGATGATTTGCATGTCTACACTTCATAAAAATTACTTTCACACTATAGATATTATGTATGGCTAATTCAGAAAAAAATGAAGAAAGACACTGAACTGGCTGAAAAACTAAGAAGATCTCAACCTAATGAAACACAATGAGATACCACCTCACTCCTGTTAGAATGGCTATCATCAACAAGACAAGGAATAACAAGTGCTGGAGAGGATGTGGAGAAAAAGGTACTCTCACACACTGCTGGTGGGAATAAAAATTGGTACAACCACTGTGAAAGAGAGTGTGGAGGTTCCTCAGAAAATTGACAATAGAGTTACCATATGACCCAGGAATCCCCCTTCTGGCTATCTACCCAAAGAACTTGAAAACCTTTGCCTGCAAAGACTTATGTACCCTAGTGTTCATTGCAGCGCTGTTCACAGTGGCCAAAACATAAAAATATCCAAAGTGCTTTATGGCAGATGACTGATTAAATAAGCAATGTTACATATACACAATGGAATATTACTCAGCTATAGAAATATTGCCATTTGCAACAAAATGGATGGACTTGGAGGTCATCATGCTTAGCGAAATAAGTCAGACAGAAAAATTAAAGAACTGTATGACTTCACTTATATACGAAATATAAAATTGAAAGCAACAAGGAAAAAAGAAATGAACAAACAACAAGTAACCAATGGGCACAATCAATAGTTTAATGTTCATTTGGGGACTAGTGGATTAGGGAGGGGAGAAAGGGGAGGGGGTGGGAGAGGAGGGAGGGGAGGCTAAATATATGGTGATGGAAAGAGAAGTCACATTAGGTGGTGAACTTATTATACAAGAAGTTGACAATGCACTGTAGAATTGTATGCTCGAAACCTACGTAGTCCTTGCTAGGAGATGTCACCCCAATTAAGTCTAACAATAAAAATGAATTAAAAATATAAAAAAAGAACTCTGGGTGTGTGTGGCCTTAGTTTGTTAGTTCAAACTCTTATTTACCGAGTAGTTTTTCTTCCTCCCAATTTTTCAAATGCATACAGCCAGAGACTGAGCTATATTTTCCAATTGATTCCCATATATGGACATGGTGAAAACATTCCCCAGAGTCACATGCAGACATGAATAAAGTGGCAAGCAGAAATGGATGATTCTTCTGAAATTAACTAGTGAAGAACAAGGAATGTACCACAGATTCTTTCTCCTGCCTGCTTGACTGGAACTAAGTCACTTGTTACCTAGACACTGATACCTGATGAAAAAAATAAAATAGCATTAATTTGTTTACTGTTTTTCAATAAAGATTTAATCAACTGCAATAAAAGAAGGTGATTTGAATTATTCATCAGTTTTTAATTAATATAGTAGGAAATAAGATGGTTTTTATATAACTAATGATTTTATTTATGATGGTTAGTCCATTTTATAGATTGGCATAAAAATTTTTACTAGTTTAAAGGCTGAAACTTGAAATAAGTAATAAATAAATTTTAGCAATCTAATGCACAAGGTAGTGAATATAGGCAAAAAGAGTACAATTTAATTATTTTTAAGCACTAAAATAAAATAATTTTGTGATGTGATAGTGGTACTAATTATTACTCCAATAGATATCACATGAAAATATGTATAAGTATTCAGTTAACATGCTTTGCACCTTAAATTTACACAATATATGTCACATATATTCCAATAAAAATTGTTAATAACAAAATTTCCACAACATATACTGCTTAAAATTTGCATATATCATCAGCAAAACATTTCTGGTCATGATTGTATTTTATGTAAATCCACAACCTGTGAAACTGGTCTTACTAGAAAGTATAGACTTTCCAGAAATGGGAACAGTGAGGCTGTTACATATTTACCCTCAAACCCCACTGAACTTAATATAACACAAAGGCACTGCTGTGTTTCTCTGTTAAGTTTTCCCACTCAGACAATACAGATCATCACTCTTCTTTTCACTTGGTCCTCTTGCTCCATTTTTATCCTCTGCTTTTGGTTTATCCTCTGAGCTCTTCAGAGGAAAATAAACCCTCTCATGAGACTTCCTGCATCTCTAACATTCAGTCACCTGTTTCTGTAATTCTTCCTTGGGTCATGATTGCTTGTTCATTTGGATGTGTTCATTGCTTGTAACGTTCTCATTTACATTTTAACCTTCCTCCTATTTATTTCATAACAATAGTTTTCTTCTGCTGGGCTCTTTTACTTCCATTGAAGCATAATCTACTGTCCATCCAGGTGCTCCTGAAATCCTTACTAAGAAATTCCAGCTGCTATGGAGTTGGTTCAATGGAGCAGGTGAGACCAATGAGAAGAAATACATTACCAGAACTGGAGTAAATTATTGTCATTTTACTCTTAGATTTATTTTACTCTGAGACCATGTAAGTCAATGAAGAAACAGCAGCTGCCATAGTTTCTATTCCATGAGGCTCCCTGTATTGATAATGAGTATAGAACATGGAGGGAGTTTGTCAGTATGGTGACCAGAGGTAAGGTCCATAAAACCTCTCCTGAAAAAGGTAATTAATCAGCCAGCCAGGATCCAACACAGGAAACCATGAATGGCCCAGAGACAACTGAGAAATCCACACATTGCAAGAAAACACCTGAAAGTTAGTGAAAGGGGGGGGGGTGAGTGGGAGAGAAGAGAGGGAGTAGAGATGGATCATGACCCAACACCCACAGCTAACTAAAGAAACTAAAGAGAAATCAGGGAGCAGCCCATTACAGAAGAGTGGGTAGGCCAAGAAGCAAAAAGTGTAGAAGCCAGCACAGCTGAAACACAGGGAGACCATGAGGGAGCTGGAGTTAAAAGCAGCGTGTTGGAGACAAAGCCTGGGAATCGAGCTCTGAAGCTCTAAATAGCAAGGAAGTGGAGTTGGACATTGAAATGCCCTGGATGGGATTTGGGCCCCAGACACAGCAACATGGCTCCTGTCACATTTGCAGTTCAAGTCACACCTGTGTGCATGCCCTTGCATGGCACCCCACCTCAGTTTGTGGTGTGCACACAGCATGCTCAGGGCTTGCACTTGCAAATGCTGCTTGGAAGTTTGTTGTGGAAATGAATCCCTGAAACACAGCTGAGGGTAAATCTCTGGAGAAATAAAAAGGGAAAATTTGACGGCATTCACCTCAACCAATGTGTGGTCTCAGCCTGCATACCATTAGGATCCCCTGTCTCCCCCAGCTTCCACAACAAAATCCAGGAAGAAAAGCAGCTTCATCTTGCATTTTGTTGGCCTCCCCCTTCTCCTGAAGCTTCCACAACAAACTGCAGAAAGCAGAGATTGAAGACTGCTGTGACACACCTTCAAATGCTGGTGGAGACATGAGATATTACTTAAAAACTTCCCCTCTGTCCCAAAATTTGCCCCCAGCTCCACCTAGTGTCTGCTCAGCAGCAACACACCACGGTCATACTAATCAGAGAAATAAAGTGACTTCTTGGGCTCTGCTGGAATAAAGTTCTCATGTGGAAAAAAAAGACAACAGCAGACAATATGAGTAACATAGGATTTAAATCTGTTCAGAAAGAAGATGAAATATCCCATGAAAAGTATCTTATAAATCTAGAAATTTATGAATTAAGTGACAAAGAATGTAAAATAGTCATTCTAAAGGCTCTCAGAGCAATGAAAACATACTGCAAAAACACCACAACTGAGATGAATGATCTCAGAAAGGAAATTCATGAACGAAAGGAATAGTTTAACAAAAAATTTCAAACCATAAGGAAGTATGGTATGGAAATTTGAGAGATAAAAAATACACTAAAAGAAGTGGGAAATAAAGTAACTGCCACAGAAAACAGGGCCAACCAAATGGAGAAAATAAATTAGTGATTGTCAAGATCAGAACATGGAAACATCTCAGAAAGAGGAAGCTAGGAAATATAGAACAAAAAATATTGAAAGAATTCTGTAAGAAGTATCTGACTACATCATACATTAGAACATCAGAATAATAGGATTGGAAGAAGGAAAAGAGCACTCTACAGAGAATATACCAAAACAAATAGTAGATGAGAACTTCCCAAACATATGGAAAGATCTAAAATTCAAAATTCAAGGGTGTTTCCTGGTGGTGTAGTGGCTAGGCTTTGGCACTCTCAACGCTGTAACCTGGGTTTGATTTCCAGCAAGGAACTAGCCCCCAAAATTGGAATAAAACCCCAAATTCAAGAAGAAAATAAGTCTCTTAGATAACTGGACCCTCACAGATCTTCTCCAAGACATATTGTGCTGAATATGTCAAAACAACCATAGAAAAAGAGACAATTGTCTAGAAAGCTAGGGGAAAAAAGAACTACAACATTTAGAGGTAAACCCATCAGGCTGGCAGCAGACATCTCAAAAGAAACTCTACAAGCCAAGAGGGAGTGAAATCAAATATTTAAAATATCAAAACAGAGAAACTTCCAGCCAAGAATAAATTATTCTGCAAAATTATACTTCAGGTATGAAGAAGGAATAAAGACATTCTCAGACACACAGTGGAAATTAGCCAGTACAAAATTGACACTTCAATAAATACTGAAGGAGGCTTTTTGACCTAAAACAGCATCAAAATAAATAAAATAAAGTTGGGACAACAAAAAAAAATTAAAAAGTAATACATTTAAAAAAGAAAGCGATTGTTATAGGAACTCCTCATATATCAATTATCACACTCAATGTTAATGGACAGACCTTACCAATAAAAAGACACAGAATAGCAGAGTGGATTAAAAAACAAAATTCATCCATATGCTGTCTCCAAGATACACACTTCCTCTTTGGCACTGGAAGAAACCCACCATTGAATGCTGGGTAAAGAAAGGACCACATGGAATCTCTATACTCTGTGGGGATTTGAAGAAAAATGTGTTTCTCGGACCACCAGGAGGCACAGTGTTCTCTGAGCTCATGTCCCAAAGAGGAAGCATGGAGAACGGCTGGTTTCCACTCAAGAGTTTTTAGCTCCATACTTTGTAAACTATTTTCGCTATAGAGTAAAGTCTCACAACTGTAATAATCACACTAGCCAAGGACCAGAAATTAAGGTAATTTTAATTTCTCTAATCATGACAATATCTATGAATTTAAAAGTACAATGGTCTCCATTTCATAGAGTAGTGCATTACAAGTAAATGAGGTCATTGTTACTTATTTCAGATATTCTGAATTTATTTGACTAACCATACTATTGTTGTATCTTATTTATACTTTTTATTGAAATCTAGGTAGATATATTTTCTATAAATGGACTCTTGTAGTTGAAAACCCACAGCCTTTCCATCAACTCCACAACTCTCTCCTACTTCTCACAATCTCTAAGTCTGAAAAATAAAATAGCTTATTTTCAGCATTTTAATCTTCTTGGTCTCATTCAAGATAAGAAGCCAGTGACACCTAGTAATGAAGATACTAACATCAACCAATACACTGAATTCATGCTTAAAAGTTCTGCAGCCTTAGGTTCCTTTCTCAGGTGTACATCTGTCACCACACTTTATGATTATCTACCTATGAAGAAGAGAACATCCACCCCTCATTGTTGTCTAGCTGCCCATATAGCTCAGCATCTCAGGCTCAGGAAGGCAAACATTAAGGTCTAGAACTGAAGGTGATCAAAAGTAAGGTCAGGTTATTTTCTTGTTAGAATCTCCTGATGGATGCCCAATGAAAATTTTACAGAGAGAAGTGATGTTTTGTGAGAATGCTGCAGGTTGTGTTAAGACAGAATGCAGTTGTAAAAAACTGATAGTTTCTTTGAAATAAATTTTAAAATGTAGCTGATAACATTGACATATTGGAGATCCTGAGGGATTGCAGTCAGTAACTGTCAGAAATGAAAATTAAGGACTTATAATATAATATTTTAGGTTTTTTTCTGTGAAGAACATGGTATAAAAACATTTTATTAAATATAATGGAGGTGATATTTTGTTGTCATTTACACATATTAAATGTATATATTTATGTTTTTTCATTGCAATGTACACACACCAATGGACTTAATTATCATGAAGTTAGAAGTCGCCTACATGTCGTCAATATTGAGCAGTTCTAAATATAACATGTTTGTTTCTGCAATTTAAAATCAAAGTCACACACTACTAATAGGATCCCTTCTCATTGCCAGGCTGGTGACTCTTTGCTTGCCTGCTAATCTCTTGCATGAGAAGCCTATCTTGTCTGGGCATTACACAGGTCCTTCAAGTGGGTCACTGCGAATAGTCCAGTTAAAGGACAAGTGTGTGGGAGTTTTTCTACTTCTGCTTCTTGCTTGTAGATACAAAAAAATGCCTATATATTCAGATATACTTGCATTATGTTGTCCTCTATAGTTTATTATAGTCAAATGTGCATCATTAAAGCTAGTACAAGTAAAAGAGTGGACAATTTGTAAGAAAAGATTTATATTTCAAACTTATAAATTTATACCTGCAGTAACATCACTTCTCTATACATTTTAAATTAAAATGTAGAAGATTTAAAAATATTATTAACCAAATTAGCTCACCAGTTTTAATAAATTATCATCCCCAAACACTTCCAACTACATTCTTTCCAATCATTAATTTTTCCTTTTGATTGATGAAGTAATATGTCAATTCAATTTATCAGTGGATTTCTTAAAATCAACTCACTTTTTTCATTTGAAATTCTATCACCTTTTACAATATTAATATATTGTAACAGATATTTTTATTATTTTTGTTAGTAGAACAACTCACACACAACAGATCTTGACTGTGTTCCTTGTTCACCATTTCAATCCATCATATTTATTGGGATTGAAAATGTTGACTTCTCCCTGAGTCTGTGATCCCAGAAATAGAAAGGAGTTAAATTACCATGATATTGTATCTAGAGTGATCAGATATTGAGGGTGGGGGATTTTGGTAAACTGCCTTAGCTGCATCTGTGAAAAGCAGATTCACTATCTAAAAAGATTATACAAAAGCATTGCACATGAGAAAAATATAAAGAACAGTAAAAAAGACAAAATGGCATTTGTTAGCTGAGAGAGACACAGAAAAGGAAAGTCAGTATGAAATCTGATGCAAACCTTGCTGCGGAAAGTCAGGAGGACTGGGCTACAGGAGACCCTCATATACCAGGGGCACCCAGGACACCAGTGGGTGCTCAGAAGACACCAGGGCATTCAGGATATCAGGGGAAAATCAGGACCACAAACATGCTCAAAACACAAGGGTACACTGTGGATCATATTTCAATCACTGGGGCATAGTGTCTTTGATGTCCCAGGTTTACTTTTCTGAGGCCCACACTTCTGCATCAGAACCTGCCTCTGCTCCTGGGGAGCTCCCACATGATGGAACTTTAATGGTTCTATACTCAAGAACCCTGGGTGTTCCATCTGAGGATAGGTCCAAGAAGCTATAAATCAAGAGGTCAGTGTTGACTGCACTGACTGGACATAAGGTGTCTGGTTCTGTCTCTCCCCAAGAAAACCCTGGACCTTTCTTATCACAGTCCTTGAAGGTATCAAGTGCTGGAAGATCCAGAAAATCAAGTCTTCAGACACTTTTCAGTCTCTACTTATATTGTATCTATCTTTGCTATGGTTCTCAAAGGAGGTCACACCCAGGTTAGGGTCAGAGTAGAGACACTACCCATGTGCCACATGCAGAAAATAAGGAAAAATTTTAGGCTCATTGATGCAAATATCATCAGGGTTTGTGTCTGTGTGTAAATTATTAAATAGCAGAGGTAGAAAGGGCTGTGATCCACATGCAAAGATTCTCCAATGTCACCTTAACCAGAAGAACCCAAAAAAGATAATTCACATCTAAAGCACCATAGAGCATTTGGACTCAGGAGGGTTTTGACTGTGTCTGTGCATCTGACAGCCCCAGAAAAGGGTCTCTCTTGTGTGTTGATATAGGTTTTACTTGGGAACAACCTGAAGAGTCATTGGGGTTTAGTGAAGGTAATTTCTAGAGACTGTGCCAAAAGCAGATGGTGTCCCTGAGGAAACATGGTAATGTTGAGGCAAGACCATCTAATACTGTACTGGAGATTTTATGGTCATATACTATTACCTAACAAAAAATCCTTCTTTTGCAGGGCTCAGGGTGGGATGAAGCCCCCCAAAAAGATGAGAAAGAAGCGGGGCAGGAGCTTCCTCTAAAAGGCTTGAACTTTCTCTTTTGAAAAAGAAATATAAAATAACAGATTGATAGGAATTGCTGAAGCCACTATAATTTTTTTTCCTTTAAGAACCATTTTCCAAACTTGATAATGCCAGAAGAATCACAAACAAAAGAAATCTTTTCAGATATATATGAATTATAATGAAGCTGGAGGACCAGGATGGTTTTATTAACTTATTAGCTGCAGTATTTAGGAGATAGACACACTTAACTGAGAAATGAGACAATCACTATCAAAGCCTAGAATAGGCTCAGGTAGTCTCTGTGTCATTCAAAGCAGGAATCACAATAAGAAACATGTCCTGTGGAAGTTTATTCCTCAGTGGAAAAAGCTCTGTCTGCACAGTGTCAGGGACATGGAGTGGGATATATATTCTCCAGCGACAATCAAGATTTGGACCTTCACACTCACAGTGCATGGGCCCAGAGTCATCAATCTTCTCTCAGGTGAGCGAAGGCTTCAGCTATAAAGTACAGTGTCTCATAAATATG